>PVJI01016929.1:0-37016 GCA_004026765.1 Micronycteris hirsuta
CCCCCCCCATGGCCCTCAATCGCCATGGCCTCAGAGCCTCTGTGGAGGAGATGGCTGGGAACTAGATGAGGCTATAGGATGATGACGGTGCAAATGGCACAGCATGCTCTGGGTGGGAATACTAGAGAGTTGTTTGCAAAGGGAAGTACAGAAGGTCCAGGCAAAGCACAAGCTGCAAAGGCCCAGGAGAACAAAGACAAGGCTCCGGGTCTGGCTCTGAGACTCTGAACACCCACATGGGGTGGTGTCAGGAGCTCAGATCCCACCAGATCAGAGAGATGGTCTGGTGATTCATGCTGAAGGTTACACGGCCCACAACACTTCTGGAAATAAACATACTTTCAAAAACACAGGAACACCCTGAGAAGGCAGTGAAACAAGATTGGGAGACAAATCTCATACCCCAGGGGTGGGAAGACCACATGGGGCACTCACAAGCCCATTGCCTGTCAGATGGCAGACAGCCCAACTCCCACTGCTCTCACCACCACGGGTGGGCCAGTCCATTTGCGGCCACAATGAGTAGCCTGGTTTGTGTCCAGGGGGTGGGCAGGTGGCATGAGAGGGATCTGTGAGGCCTCCTCATTGTGTCTGGCCAGAAGGATGGGACTCCCAGGGTGTGCTGATCCTGCCCCCAGAAAGAACAGTGGCTAACCGGCCATTCCTTCTAGGCCTTTCCCCACAGCCAGCAAGATCAGGAACCTGACCTGTGGGGCATAATTGAGCCATTCTGCCTGGTTTGAGTCTGATTCCTGACTGTACCCCTGGCAATGTGAGTATCTTTATGTGCAGAAGGCAGTGGCTCAGAGGGCAAAGTGATCTGCACAAGGCTACAAAGCCAGTTAGGAAGGGCTCAGACTCCCCATCCAGCCCCTTCCCACTCAGACACGGCCTGCAGCTGGCAAGTACAAAGGCAGTTCCTCTGAGCAGGGCCACGGGTGTGGGCCAGGGGCTCTGCAGCTACCCTTGGAGGTGTTCCTGGGAGTCACTCTGACTCCAGAACCAGGGACAACAGGAGAGCCCAGGCTCCACCAACTGCAAGTGATGTCTGTTTATTTACAGAAACAGGCCCAGAGCCAAAACATCGTTCTGGAGGGGAGAAGGCAGGGTCATTTGGGCTCCAAGCTGCCATGGTGGGAGGGATCCTGGTCCTCAAACTCTTCCGGAGCCATGATGGATTTTGGGGCCTCGCAGCCTCTATAACCAATTCCAGGGCCCAATCAAGAGTCACACGGC
Organism: Micronycteris hirsuta; assembly: GCA_004026765.1. Lineage (NCBI taxonomy): Eukaryota > Metazoa > Chordata > Mammalia > Chiroptera > Phyllostomidae > Micronycteris > Micronycteris hirsuta. The sequence continues at coordinate 1,237 of PVJI01016929.1, forward strand.
ACACCTTCTCCCTCTGACCGCCTGGATCTCCTCAATACTCCTCTTCCCATCCAAGTGGGAGAACCAGCCCAGGATGTCTGCGATGATATGATGGTTTTGGCAGCCAGGGCAGGTCACAATGATCACAACCTGGTGAGAAACCAGGTAGGAGATTTGCTTGGAGGACGGGGTTCCACAGACCTTGTAGGTGTAAAGGAGCTGGTGGTGCACCACCGTGGGCCTGGGCTAACAGCTCAAGTGCCACCAGCTGAAGTCCTAGGTACGTCTCTGCCCACCCTCCAGAGCAGCTCCATACCACCAGACCCACCCGAGCAGGGCTGTGGGACTGTGCACAGTTCACCAGTGGCCACAGGCTGCCCAGCACAACTGGCAACATCCCTCCCGCGGCCCACCCGGCCCGGCCCTCTCTTGCCAGTGCAGCTAAGGTTGGACTGCCACAAATGTCAGCAGGCTTGAGAATTCACTGACTAGGAAACAGTTGAGAAAATTCTAAAAAGCAGTCTCTTTCCAGCATCACCTCCCCCATCCCACAAAGGTTTTCTTGTGTATCATTACAGAAATCCAGCCATAGGAATCTGATAGAAGTAATATAACAATACTAAATCCAAGCTCCAAACTTTCTGGTTCGTGCAACTGTGACATCTCCCCATGCTCTGAAGCCAAGGGTTATGCCAGGGATTTGGAGGAAGTAGGAAGGGTGGAGACCAAATTAGGGTTGGCACAGAGAGATTAAGATTATTTAACTGCTACAGTCCTTTGCCGTAGGATTCTATGAATGGGTTCTTGGGTTAATTAACTTGGGCTCAAATTCCAACTCAGCCTAATGGCCACAAATTTGTGCAACATACCAAGTCTACTGGGCTTTTTAAAAAAGAGTTTATTTATTTATTTTTAGAGAGGGGGAAGCAAGGAAGAGAGTGAGAGAAACATCAATGTGTGAGAGAAACATGGATTGGTTGCCTTTCGCACATGCCTTGAGCAGGGACCAGACATTCAACCCAAGCATGTGCCCTGACCCGAATGGAACAGGCAACCTTTCACCTTGCTGGACTCCCAACTAACTGAGAAACACTAGTCAGGGCACCACCTACTGGGCTTTTATTCTTTTGTTTTATGAGGGAGGATTCCCCCACTTCAAATGGAATTATCTTCTGGAGGGCGGACCCCTCGTAGTACCGGCTTCCCCAACTAGGTGCGTGTTCTAGAGACCCATCTGTACCAGTGCACCAGGTGGTGTTGATGCAAGAGGCTGTGTTCAGCTTCAGTGAATTTTTTTTGAAGACTTTCAGTGCATTTTCCCATTTCATGGTGGGTGATTTTTGAGTGTACCTGCCCACACTGCACCGAATGTTCAGGAGTTTTTGACCAAAAATGGCATGACCCCCATATCCTACCTTCCCTATTCATCCAGTCTATCCCCAAGTGACCTTTTTTTTTTGTTTGTTTGTTTCCCTGGATTAAAAAAGTCCTCAAAGGGAAATGTTTTGCCAATGCGAAAGAGGTGAAACAAAAAACAGCATAAGCACTAAAAGGAATCAAAATCGACAAGTTCAAAAACTGTTTTGAGCAGTGGGAAAAAGGTTTCAATAGGTGTATTGCATCAGATGGACAGTACTTTGAAGGTGACTGAAATTTGAACATGTAAGAATACACAATTTTTCGTAAATACATTCTGGGTTTTTTGGGGTCCCCTGTCGTAAAGTGAGGATAATAGTGCTAATTCATTAGGGTTATTGTGAAAATTAAAAAAGATAACCTATGTAAAGTTCCTAACATCATTCCTGAGATATAATAAGCCCTTATGAAACAGTACATAATGTTATCAATATTTAACTATGATTTAGCAGTTTTACAAACTGTTTCTTGTGACTAGGACTGTTTCTTATGACCCAAACCCTTATATCCCAGGTTTTTCACCCTCACCCCCCACATCTGAATCTTCATCTGGTTTCCTTATTTCCTCTCATATAGGAATCAAACTTGTTTTTTCTCTCTCTCTTTGGAAATTAGTACTGCTTTTGAGCAACAAGCTTGTAGCAACACCTCTCATACTTGCTTGCCTCTTTCTCACCCCGTCTGCCAGCTGTCAGTGGGTAGCCTGACTCTTAGAGTGCCAGAGATTCCCCTGTGCTCCAGGTCCTGACCCCACAAGGCCACCAGTCAATGATGTCATGACTACATTTCTGCCTATTTGCTATGCGATTATTATTTTTGACCAAAAAAGTCAATTCAAGTGTAGGTCATTTTATAGATTAAGAATATGCCTTCTGGAAAGGGTTTATAATTAACCCAAGTTCTGTCACTCTCTTTTTACCATGAAGCTTCTTCTTGCTGCTGGATTCCAATATCATAGGTGAGTCTTTCCACCTGCTGACCAAGCCTCACAACATAGTTCTAGGACATATGTCCATATAATGAATGTGAAGATAATAGATAACTATATGTAAACTGGTTGGCATATAGTAGGTATTCTGTTAATTTTATTACCTCCTCTTATTATCCTTGTTGCTACTGCAGATTTATGAGTAAAGAAAGAGCGTGGTTACTAGGTATAGGTTAACATGGTACCAGAAAAAAAGGCTAACATCTATAAAATAAATATGCTTTTAATGCTTTTTTCAAAATGTTTTTAATTAGTCTAAAATCTAAAATAGAGAATTCAGGAAGGGGTAAGTGAAAAAAACTTAAATCTACACATTGACATACACCCACTGAGGAGGAAAGGAATCTAAACAATAAGAGGAAAATGTGGTTTCACAGTCTTCCTGCCAGCTCATACTTGCTTGAATTCAAGGGAAAAACTACCTACAAAATAAATAAATCCAAAAAGAATAGAGCCATAATGTGAGAAGTTTCAGAAGAGTTTACACATTTATTTTGTAATTTTTTAAAGTATGGTAATACTACACTAGTTTTTGTTGACTTATGTAGGGAAAAAACCCATGAATTATAGTCTTTTTAACACATAGTTTATTACTTTAAAATGTACAAAGTTGTTAAAATGTGTTTGGATAACTCTAATTTGTTATTAACACTACAGTTTATGAGCCAACAACTCCTGTTTTTAGCTTTAAAGTGAACTCAACAATTAGATAGAAAGAACAAATCTGATATGAATGACAATGAAAAGTTTGACATTGCCAAAATCTGAATTCAAGAAATCTTTCACTGACATTAAATAAAGATGTTCAGTTTTATAAACCATTTAAAATTCTGACATATCAAAGAACCCACATGCTAAAATGATTGCTACTAAAAAGTTTATGGTATGGCTTTCTTTTCTGATAAGATTCCCAGGGGCTTTTCATGAGTTTGCAAAAACTGTATTGAGTTTTACTTTTCTAGATTTGTTAAAAAGAAAAACACAGTCTCCAAATGGAGTCAGTTGTACTAAAGCTCATGACACTAAACCTAGACTCAACAGCTGACTGAATTGCAATTTCAGCCTTCTCCATGATTGTAATTTTATTAAGTCAGTCTGGGATTTTCTGGTCAGTATTAATGAGGTAATCTCTCGCATGAGCATTCTTCATTTCCCCAAAGGAAGCCAGAGGCAACCTGCCTGGTAAGACCCCTTCTTTCCCCTAATGGAAGGTAAACTTGCCTGAAACAATCCTTTTCTGTTTTTTCTTTTTGCTAATAACTTGTCCTACCCACTTTCTGCCTATAAAAGCCGTCCACACTGTGTAGCCTCTAGGATCCCCTTTGCACTTGTTACACAGGATGCTGCAGCCCTTTTCGTGAATCATGTAATAAAGCAACTAGATTTGCAAATGTATTTGATGGGATATTTGTCCCTTAACAATAGTCTTACCATACTATCCAGCAATCCCACTCTTTTTATTTTTTTAAAATTTTATTCATTTTATTTTTAGACAGGGGGAAGGGAGGGAGAGAGGGAGAGAAACATCAATGTGTAGTTGCTTCTTGCTCGCCTTACTGGGGACCTGGCCCACAACCCAGGCATGTGCCTTGACTGGGAATTGAACTTGGACACTTTGGTTCCCAGGTCTGCATTCAACACAGTGAGCCACACCAGCCAGGGCGCAATATACTCTTAAGTATTTACCCAAACGAGATGACAACTTCTATCCACAGGAAAGCCTGTGCATTAATGTTAATTGCAGCTTTATTTGTAATTGCAAAAAAATGGAAGCAGCCTAGATATCCTTCCATAAGTGAATGGATAAACAATCTGTGGTACATTCAGACAATACAATATTATTTAGCGATGAAAAGAAATGAGCTATCAAGCCACCAAAAGACATGAAAGATTCTTAAATGTATATTGCAAAGTCAAAGAAGAGTTTGAAAAGGTTACCTATTGTTTGGCTCCAACAATATGACAATCTGAAGAAGGCAGAAACTATAGAGACAATAAAAAGATCAGTGGTTGTCTGGACTTCAGGGGAGGAGAATGGATGAAAAAATGGGCTTCTATGGAAAGTAACCTCACCAGGGGATCGGATCATAAATAGGTCACGGTAAGTCATGGTGAGTAGTCACACCTCATTCATATAAAGTCTCTCTCTGGCTCTCTCTCTCTCTTTCTCTTTAACTAAAAGGCTTACCTTAAGTAAGCCCTGTCCATTGTTTCTGTCCATCTACATTAGTTTACACACTTTTGAAACAACCACCCTCAGGGGAGTGTCTAATCTGATTATCTATCCTATAATCTGATCTCTGTGTTACTTTCTCCCACAGCCATGTAATCTTCCTTAGTTCTCTCCTTGATTCTGGTACAATCAGCTGTGCCACTACCCTTAAGTCCAGTTAATCCAAAATCATGTGGCACCTCCTCATGGCCCACAAGCAATAGTCTTTTCACCCCTTTTCTTCCAGGCAAAGTCTCTCTTGCTTCCTAAACCATGTGGCAAAAAGGGAGCACCCTTAAGCTGCACGGTCCCAACTTTTACCAAAGCCATGTGGTCCCAAAAAGCCCCGCATGGCTGCCGTGCCTGGGTTTAAATCCCAGTGCCAATCTTCCTCCGCAGCACCATTTCTGACTCCTCCCACAATGAGTAACACCTGCCAGCATTCCCGTATTCTTCCAGCTTTACCGGGCTGCCACAGTAAGTCCAGGCAGGCATAGCCCCATAGTGTGGAGCCAATCATCTGCAAGCTTTTATGCAGGTGCTGTAACCAGAGGGAGCTGCCTCCCAGTTACTTCATGGGTTGAAGTCACTTCCATCCCCCTGGCTCAAACTGTGGCCACAGCTATTTAACATATCTCTGAAACCAGTTAAAGGTTATAGACATGGTAAATGACCGCTCTAGAGGTTATCTGCAAAACTTGCTATTCAAAACAACTCTCAATGGCCCTGCTCCATGCATCCCATCCTCCAGCTCAGACTTGTGGGGGTGAGGACACCCTATATATATTTTTTTTCTAATATTTCCTGGACACCCTGAGTTCTGAACCCCATTACAAATCCCCATTTGGGGGGCCCCCTTGTCTGCACCTTGTTACAGTGGTATGGCAGGAATGATAGCAAATCTGCCTCAATTCTAAGAACTGAGAAATATTTTTAAAAGTAGGTGCTTATCTGGAATCTTTTTTCCTGGATTGAGGGTACAAAAGAGGAAAGGTCATGCCAATAATACAAACATTTTGTAATTTCTTTTGTACTTACTGCTCATAGAGAAGAATGAAGGTTAAGGTGTTTCGAACATTGGTGGTTGTCAGCATCACATGATTTAAAACATTGGTAATATCCTGTCAGCCAGGTGGTTATAATTAAAAGATAAGATGAAAGTGGTCAGACGGTTAAACTGTTCAGATTAGCTTGTGCTCACATCCTGACATTTTGGATGAAAGAATATTTTTGGTAAACAAAAAGGAAACCTCACAGATCCTCATAATTAAATATTAATTAAAAAAATAAGGTATGCAACATGGTCAAAAATTATAGCCCATAATATTATATTTGCATATTTTAAGATTAAATGTTTTTTAATACATGTTATTATACACAAATAAAAATAAAATTAAAATGAACAACTACATGAAATCAAATAATATAAAATGCAAACTTGAGTTCCTGGGTTCTCAAGCTCCACTTTCATTTTTATTATGAAATGCCCTATTTCTCAGAAACTACTTAACTATTCTTTTTTACTTTGGGTAGAGTTGGATAGTAATGCCTTCTATAACCAACAACTATGGTTATCTTTATTTCTTTTCTCTCTTAAACACTTCAGCCACTTTTATTTCAGCAGCACACAGGGTCTGGCAGCAGTAACGCCATTGAGTGTGGTGGGTAGGGTGCGTGAATGTCTCACATGAGACGGACAGCAATTTGAACATTTCACCTAAAAAGTCATATGGTGTGCTTGAGTGTGCTATTGTTATGTACAGAATTACATACTTATGATTTTATAATAAAAGATTTTTATGTAATAAAAAGGGAGGGTTATTTGTGTCAGACCCTGTATTTTCAATCCCTAGACCCCAGATGCCATGAAATGCACTAATTACAGAGTAAGACCCTATTATTAAGCTATCTACTGTCTAATAAGTTTTTTTCCAACCCCTTCATAAAGAAGGTGGAGAAGTAAAGTTTAACTTTACAGCAGTGGAATAAGGCTCATTTACAGCAAATACAAGGTTTGAAAGTCATTAAATGGAATATTCAGTCTTACAAGGGACACCAAAGGCCTTTCAAAGGATGTGCAATCTAATGTGAAAAATTGAGAGACACATGAGAACTAATCATATTTGGAACTGAGTTGGAGGTTTGGGTGGGGATGGAGTCGTGGTAGCAAGGGAGAATTTTCTCACCTAAAAATAGAGTAGGTACAGAAATGTGAAAAGAAATATGTAGAATTCACAGATTCCACAAACACTTGGCATTTTACTTTTCTCATCTTTCTGTCTAAATTCTAATGATGTCAAATGGATAACTTGACCTGGAAATTCCACGATAAACCTTATAGTAAGCCTGTCATTTGGAGCAGAGAGAAGTGAGATTTTTAAAATAATAATCTAAAGGCGAGTGATGTTTACACGTTTTCCTCAGCTGTCATCTGGTTTTGATTTTCAGAGCTGCTTATGACTATAGGCAAACATTTTAAATAGAAGATACTTTCCAATTGACTTGTTAGGACACGACCCAGTACTGTGAAGCATTCTTTGACAAGCGTTCGTCAATTGAGTTGGTCTCCTGATCCAGGGTCCTCAGGGCCCTCCTGCTTCTTCCCTGTCATCTTCACCTCTTCTCTCACTCCTCCAGCAAATTTATGTTTTGAAGGTCAACCTTAACAATTTTATTATTCACCAGTGAGTGAGTGAGAGGTTTTTCTTCCCAAGGTCTGGTATATTTTGCTCCAATCTTCTCCCTTATCTTCCCCTTCATTTACTGCTCCTCCCTCTCCCCAACCCGCTGACAGACTTTGGCAAATCTAAGAATTTGATTATGAGCCAAGAAGGAAAAATAACAGCAGAGGCAGTCTACATCTCTGTATGAATGAGCATGACTGTGTGTGGCTGACTGCATTTGCAGGTATGGATCTGTATTTGTGTTACTCCATTGCATCACAGACTCTGGAAAGCCAAGCCCACAAGTTAATCTCCGCCTCCTTCTCTGGCATTAGGAATAAAAGCTCCTCAGAAACATTCCAGATGCACACACCACTCATCTTTTTTTGCAGCTTAAAACCTGAGTGGGATTTTGAGGAAAACTACACTGAATCACCCAGTTTCCTTCACAGGATCATCTGGACAGGTTGTATTTTTAATATTATTATAAAGGTGTTAAAAAAGAAATATAGAAAGAAGACAGTCTTTGTCAATACTTTAGTCACTTTGTAATGTAAAGCATTTAAAGTCTTTTTAAATCCTGTGTGTCAATAAAAATAGCATCTTGTATTTATGTAGTGCTTTTCTGTTTTAAGAGCTTTAACATGAATGACAGTATCATAGTTACTTTGTAAGACCTGCTCACTAGATATATTCTCCATTTTACTTATGAAGAAATGAAGCCAGTGAAGTAGAAACACAGTGAAGACTGACTTCCAATCGGGTGTTCACTTGCGTGAAATATACCAGAAACAGTGTGTTACCACCATGAGTGTTGCGAGCATTACTGTTACTGTTGGGGGAGACATCCAATAAATAACAGAAGTCCAAGTCCTTGGGCAAGTCCTGACAGGTAGATCACTGGCAGGATAGTACCTATTTTTTTCTGGGAGTCTTTAATAAAAACTAGAGAAAACCAGAGAGACTTGAACTAACAATTAAGTTTAATAAATATTTTTGAGCATCTACTCTCTGACACAGTGCTGAGGCCTGGGATAGAATTATGTACAAAGGATGTTCTCTGCTTTCAGATATTTTACCTAAAAATAGGTAAGTCCGAGATTCTGAGGACTGAGTGAGCCTTATGCGTATACTTACCACAGTATCCTAGCACTTCACACTGTTCCAGGGGGTGAAGTAGGAGCTCACACAGAAAGTGTTTGCTGAATGAAAGGCAGATTGGGGGATGGAGAAGGGGAGGACAAAAAAAAGGAAGAAAAAAAGAGGCAGGAAACAAGAAATAGAGAGAGAAAGAAGAAAAAATCTTTCTGAATTCAAATTTAAATTTATGAATTAGAGTTTTAACTTTTTTTTTTTTTGCTGGTGTTTCTAGACAACAACCTCCATGCTCACTTACAAAATAAAACTGACCGTTTCTAATTAAAACAGATCTTCGGAGAAAGAACAGATTAGCTAGAAGGTATGTCCATACATTGTGATATGAGATAATTTACCAAAAGTAGTTACACAAAGAAAGAGATTTTATTATACACCACTTAGTTTAATCCTGAGTCCAGAATTGATTACGAAGGGGCCAGCAAAAGTCAGACAACACTTCAATGATAAATCAGCTACACCCAGCTGACTATAAGCCAATTCTTTCACACCTGGCAGAACACCAAGAAAGTTGTTCACATGAATAAACAGATTAGAAGGTAGGGCAAGCGTGCCTGTTACACACACTTCTTCCGGTGAAAGGTCTATTTTCTGAGAGCAAGGGAAGGTTTAGAGAACAAGCTGATTTATTACCAAGACTGGTTCTAATAAAAATATCATAATTTTGGTGAGATTACATCTGATATATCTGAGAGGGAGGTTTTGAGAGAGTTGAGTGTACCCTCATGTACTTTATTTTTATTTTTATTTTTCCCATTTTGGTAGGAGCGACCATGAGTAGTGTTGTTTTGTGGTTCACCAAACACATGTTAAGCCATTACCTGGTTAAAAACAAACAAAAGAAAAACTCTTACATTGTGTTTATCTTCTGTTATGCAACCTGGGGCCCAAATGGAATGAATGTCATACCAGGTTGTGCCAGAGAACTTTAGACAAGTAAACAGGGACAAAATTCATATTAGACATTTATCATATTTGCACTCTCCAGTAGAAAACAGATCACTGACTCTGATTTTCTTCAGCTAATTTTCTGTTTACATTCTTAGGAATTTTTTGACAACAAATACTTTCCTTGCTTTGAACAGATATTACTATGTAATATGTACTATTATTGAGAGTGTCCAAGTGTCTAGGTCTTCTACTTTATCATATAGATGTGCCATAATAACAATAAAAGCTCATACTTATTAAACATTTATAATTGGCCAGGATTATACTCTAATCGAATTCCCAATCATTGTTTCAAGCAAGTATAACTGTTAACATCCTCAATTTGTAGATGAGAAAATGGAGCACAGCCAAGTTAATTTGCTAAGATCATACAATTTCAATTAACAAAATTAAGATTTAAACCAAGGTGGTCTACATTAGTTCAGTGAAAAAATAGATTACAAACCCTGGCTGGTGTGGTTCAGTGGATTGAGTGCCGGCCTGCTAACCAAACTGTTGCTGGTTTGATTCCCTGTCAGGGCACATGCCTGGGTTGCAGGCCAACTCCCCAGTAAGGAGGGTGTGAGAGGCAACCACACATTGATATTTCTCTCCCTCTCTTTCTCCCTCTCTTCCCTCTCTCTAAAAATAAATAAAAAAATATTTAAAAAAATTAAAAAATAGATTACAAATAAAAGTAAAAAATAATAGAAAATATATACATGAGTATATTTTAATATATATTTGGAAGCATGACTGCATTACTACTAAGAGTGATTTTTTCTTAAGAGTAGAATAAAGAGGACACTTTCTCTTTTCTCTATTGTTCCATATTTTTCAACAATCATAAAATAATATATTCATATGCACATTTACATATATGCATAAATATGTGCATATTTATCCTTCCTTGTGTAAGACAAATATGGTTCCATCTTCAAGGAGTCTCATGCAGGACGAACGAAACCTAATAATGATGTTTGTTTTTATACAGAAACTTGTGACTTATAAATACAATTTTAAAATAAAATCTTTTAAGTCTGACACAACATAAGTAAATGACATTCATTTTTCTTCCTCTGGTGGTTACAGAAAGAGGATATATGAACTTTTTACAGGAAGGCCAATGGGAAGGCTATTTATATATATTAAATCCATAGTTGGAGAGGTTCCTAACTACGGTAGCAACCAAACAATAGGAAAAGAGGAAAATAACAAAGATAGAATCAATGGGATATAGTGTCAGATGCTGGTGAGCAAAGGTTAGGAGGCAACATCTGAAAGTTTTCATCTGTAATGTGCAGCCTAGAAATGTACCAGAAAAGTGTACAGTATAAGTCAATGGTCTAATTATTACGTTTGATTTGTAGGACCCTTATTTTTCTAAAATTTTACCATCAGATATTTCTTCCTTGGGGTTAATTCATTTTTTATAGTATCTACTAATTTCATTTCCTCTTTATAATGTGTTTCTCATGGATTAGGACTCTCAGTCAAGAGGAACATATTAGGTGGCTGAAAGACTACTGCCTTCTGTTGTGATACAGACTCTCTGACAAACACAATGAAAGCTACAACGGTCACAGATTGATGGGTGTATAATAACCTACCAGGCAGCTTTTTGAGCAAAAGTGAATTAAATAGAGATCTAGAAACACTAATGTCAAAGGATAAAATTAGTTGAAATGCTAAATAAAAAACTCAAAATGGAGAAATTTGTGGGGAAAATGGTAGTGAAAGAAGTTGAAAACCAGTGAAAGAAAATTTGCTTAATTAAAAACTCTGTGACTGACTCTGACCATGAAATGGGTTGTCATAGGATCAGGAGATGAATTATTAAATGATAAGCATCTGGTTTAAACTTATAATTTTCAGACAAATCACTCAGTAGGAGTGTCTACTACTATAGTAATGATTAAGTGAGACAGAAAGGTAAAGGTAAGGTCAGAGGACATGGAGGAACCTTCTATACCTTCAAGAATCAGGTCTTAGATATCCACTGTAGTATTATTAATTTCATCTTTATTTTTTCCAAAAATATATTTATTATATAATGCCATTTACAGTTTTTTAGTTTTTTCATTGTAACCCATGTAGTTTTTTAGTAGATCTTTAGAATATGGTTCATTACTTTCTTGCACTGACTGGAAAATAGATCTCACTTTGGTTGACAGAACAATGCTATAGAAACTGGATGCTAAATCTTCTTACTCATGAAAAAACAAACACCGATTTCTTTCTTTCTTTTTTTTTTGCAAGTATAATTCTTCCAATTTTATTGTTCAACTACAGTTGTCCCCGTTTTGTCCCTGCTACTCTCCCCCAACCCACCCACCCCGACCTCCCACACGCATTAATTTCATCTGTTTTAAAAATATGCTCACCAAGCATTTGAATTTTTTCACTAAATAAAAAATTCTCAGGCGCTAAGGGAACTCTGACTTCGAGAACTTGCAATAGCTATCAAATGTGTCCATCAGCTTTATTGTTATTTAATGTAGATGTGATTAATCAAAGCGATTATTTGCCAAAATATTGTTGTATTTTTGAACCTCTTAGTCTTTTTATATGCCCAGCAATTTTGAAAGAGAAATAGAAGGCTCCATTGTTTTCATTCATTATTGAATGTGTTATATAGAAATATTACATATAAACATGATAATACCAATGTATCACATATTTTATATAGTTTTAAACATTTCACTTTATAATGCCTTGTATTTTGTTATTTTTCATATGTTAGACTTATCTTCTGAAAAGTATTATAAACTCTTAGAGTGCCAAAAGTATGTTATATATTCCTAAATATACATTTAACCAATATGCTCAACAGCTAAAAAATGCTGGAAGGACAAGAGAGTCTTACTATACAGAGTTATTATTACGGCTAAAACATTACAAAGTACTTACAAAGTGGAAAACGTGCCTTATTTTTCTTTCAGTGTACCACTCTATAATGGATTCTTCCACATGTAATGATTCTGAATTCTTTGGTAGAGTCCATGGAATTTTAATGTATAAAGATTTCGTCAAATATTGGGATGATGTAGAGGCATTCCAGGCAAGACCCGATGACATTGTCATTGTCACCTATCCCAAATCTGGTAAGTCTCCTTGTTATGTCTAAGCTGTTCCCTTTTCTCCTAGTAATCACAGACCCACCTTGAATGGTAAATATTAAGCTGTTCACTCCTTCCACACTCACTATCCATATTAAATAAAGACAGATATAGTAGTTTTTGTAGAAACAGAAAAAGTGGCATTGATAGCTCTATTCTAAACTCATAATAATCTATACCTATAAATTGAGTAATACCATTAAAATGGGTATTGTTGGCTTCTAGCAAGATGATGGTATATAAAAGTGGTACTTGTAATCTCCCACAATCACATCAAAATTACAGCTAAACTGCAGAATAACCGTCATTCAGAACCACCTGAAATCTAACTGAATGGAACTTGTGTAAGTAAGGATATGAAGAAAAAGCCATGTAGAGATTGGCAGGAGGGGAGACACAAAACCAGCTGGTCCCACACCTACAATGTGGAAATTAAAAAATGAGAAAATGTCTTGGTTGCAGAGGTCCGCTGTGAAAAGCACGGGTCCCAACCCCACACCAGGTCCCCCAGACCAGCGTTCTAGTGCCAGAAGTTGAAATCCCTGTAACTTCTAGCTGTAAAAACCAGTGGAGACTATGGATCAGTGAAACAGAGTACTTTTAGAGTCCCAGGTGTTCGTCTTAAAGGGCCCATGCACAGATTAACTCAGACTCACTTCTTCTGAGCTCCAGTACTGGAGCAGCAGATCAAAAGATGCCTTGGACATACTGAGACTAACTGACAACAGGGCAAAAGCTAGAGGAGTAGCTTTCTGCTAGGCAGAAGTGCTGGCAGAGGCCATTGTTCCTTTGCTGAGCCCTCTCCACACAGAGCTGGTGGGTGGGTGCCATATCTGAGTTTTCATCAACCTGGTTCACACTGTTTGCCCCATCCTGGTGATTGACTGAGACCCCACTGTATCCAAGCTTTGGGCTCACCCAAGCATTTCCAGTAGCTTTTCTATATAAATAGCTCCTCTTGGCTCATGCTTTGGACTTTCATAAAATCTCTGAAACAAGCCTCTGCATATCCTATACGCTTGCTAAGTGGTCCCAAGCCTAGAACAAACAACAACCACCTTCACTTGGCAGCTTGGCTTCTCCTGGGAAGCTTCGAACCCAGCAACCATCTGTAGACTGCTCTGTAGCTTATGCCAGGTGGCCACAGGCAGGGCACAGGCAGTGGATGACCTTAGTCTGAACCTCCTGGGAAGGCCCAGAGTCAGCACACATGGTGGACAAGATGCACAGCTTTAGACCAAGCTGAAGCACCACCTACCACTTCCATGAGCAATACCTTCAGGGGATGGACTCAGTAGGTACCTGAGCCCTGCTGAAGTGAGTTCTTCTCCATGGGGTTGGCCCTTGCACAGCAGGTCATTTATGGCAGTTGTGGCCAGTCCTCACAGCCAAAAGCAAGTAAAGGGATGGAAAAAGATATTTCATGAAAATGGAAACAAACAAACGAACAAACAAATAAGCTGGGGTAGTCATACTCATATTAGACAAAGATAGATTTTGAAACAGAGGCTATACAAAAGACAAAGAAGTACCCATCAAATCCCACTTCTGGGTATTTATCTGAAGAAATCCAAAACACTAAATGGAAAAGACATATATATCTATATATTCATTGCAACATTATTTACAATAACCAAGATAGAGAAGCAACCTAAGTGTCCCTCAGTAGATTAATGGATAGAGAAAAAGTAGTGCATGTATACAATGGAATATTTCTCAGCCATAAAAAAGAATAAACTCTTGCCATCTGCAACAACATGGATCAATCCAGATGGTATTGTGCTGAATGAAATTAGTCAGAGAAAGACAAATGCCATATGATTTCACTTACATGCGGAATTTAAAAAGCAAAATAAACGAACGAATAGAACGAAAACAGAGTCAGATATAGGGAATATTATGACAGTTGCCAGATGGGTGGGAGCTTGGCAAATGAGTGAAAAGGGTAAAAGGATTAAGAAGTACAAACTGGTAGCTATAGAATAGTTATGGGGATATAAAATACAGCATAGGGAATATAGTCAATAATATTTTAATAACTATACATGGTGTCAGATGGGCACTAGATTTACTGGGGTGATCACTTTGTGAGTTATGTAAATGTCTAATCATGTGATTGTACACCTGAAACTAATATAATATTGCATGCCAACTGTGATTGAAAGATAAAAAAATATTTTAAAAACATGAGGAATAGGAGGCAACTCACAACTTCCCTTTTAGGTGTAATAAGAGTATATTGTTTATATTACAGAATTGCCCCAGAAAATTTGAAAATACTTCAAGGTAAAATTCAAAAGGAGTTAGGAAGAATCATAAATATTCAACATAATTTGTCAAACATTATGAAATTTAGCCATGATCATGATTGGAAAGATAGAAGTTGAGCAGGAGTGAACAGGTAAAGCTGAATTCTCAATGATCACAGGTAAGAGAAAGGTTATATTAGTGAATAAAAGCTGTAGTCAGTATTAGCAAAGTTTACTAAATAAACTACAAGAAATAGTTCTTGGTGCCCCGTGCCTAAACTTACAGGGCCTCATGGAAAATAAAGTTGAAAAAAACTGTTTGTAAAAAAAAACAACAACAACAATAACAGTGTGATTTGGGGAGGATATTCCTCAAAATAGAGATTTTAAAAATACATGAAATGTAAAATAGTAAATCTGTAAAAATTATGCAAAAGAAAAAATACCCATGCAGGCTACTATGGGAAATACTCCTGCTTCCCCATAACAGTCATCGATTCTTTTTCTCCGGAAACAAGTCCAGCTGTCTCTTCAGCTCATTTGTACTCTCCTCCAATTGCCTTTTCCAGTAATTTATTCCATATGTTTATTATCCCTTTCATGACATTCTCTACCCAGCATGGAAGCAGAAAAAGGCAACCCTTCATGCTGACATCTGGCTGTCTCTCACAAAGCTGGGACCTTTCCAGTGCTTCTCTTACGTTTCCCCTTCATATACCCTGAACTGATTAAAATGTTCTTCATCTCCTAAGAAAATTCACAACCAAGAGTTCAATGAACTTCATTAGATAAATAAATTACCTGCTATCAAGGCTTCCATTTTCATAAAAAACTTAAAGAGTAACATGAAATGCACTTCATTTATATTTTTGTGATATTGTGTTCCCCTTGGGAATTAAATTCCTTAGGAGGAGCACTTCCCATTCTACTGATCTGCAATATAACTATCCTATTTGCCCTATAGAAATCAATTACATTGAACTATTCTAATTCTATTTGTTTAAAATAAACTCAAACATATGTGAAACTTTCAATTTTAAATGCATGTACATGTACATTCATAAAATATGATATATAAAAATATAAATGTGTAGTCATTTTCACAGGTAGGTGAACATGTATTTAATTACTTTGTGATTTTTTTCTTCAACCTTTGTATGATTTAGTGGTTTATTGTTTAGTAGTTAAAATTTTTTCAGATATTTTAAATTGATTTTTAATTTAATTCCATTATGGTAAAAAAATATATTCTGTATGGTTTCAACCCTCTTAAATTTACTGAACCTTGTTTAACAGTTCATAATATAGTCTAGCTGGTGAATGTACACTTGAAAATATTCTGCTATTGAGTGGAATATTCTAGAAACATCAAGTTAGTTGACATTAAAAAAATAGGGAAAATGGATATTTTTGGCAACATTAAAAAATTATGTACTATAGATGGATAAGTATAGAGCCATAACTAAAATTTAAGACTACTATGTTGACCTGATGTCATTATTGTTATTGTTGTATAGACAAAGTATAGCCAATTTTCACAGATTAAAAAACAAAACAAAACACCTCTTTTTCAGCTAACCAGCTTTTCTATAAGTTCATCTCCAAAACTTCATATGTTTTATATATGTTTTATTGATTATGCTATTACAGTTATCCCATTTCCCCCCCTTTATTCCCCTCTGCCCTGCACACTCCCTCCCATCCACACTCCCCCCTCCCCCTTTAGTTCATTCATGTCCATGGGTCACATATACAAATTCTTTGGCTTCTACATTTCCTATACTATTCTGAACCTCTCCCGTCTATCTTCTACCTACCATTTATGCTACTTATTCTCTGTACCTTTTCCTCCTCTCTCCCCACCCACTCTCCTGCTGATAACCCTCCATGTGACCTCCATTTCTGTGATTCTCTACCTGTTCTAAGTTGTTTGCTTAGTTTGTTTTTTGTTGTTTTTGTTTTAGGTTCGGTTGTTAAAAATTGTGAGTTTGTTGTCATTTTACTGTTCACAGTTTTGATCTTCTTTTTCTCAGATAAGTCCTTTTAACATTTCATATAATAAGGGCTGGGTAAGGATGAACTCCTTTAACTTGACCTTATCTGGGAAACACTATCTGCTCTTCCATTCTAAATGATAGCTTTACTGGATAGAGTCATCTTGCATGTAGGTCCTTACCTTTCATGACTTGGAATACTCCAGCCCCTTCTTGCCTGCAAGGTTTCTTTTGAGAAATCAGCTGACAGTCTTATGGGCACTCCTTTGTAGGTAACTGTCTCCTTTTCTCTTGCTGCCTTTAAGATTCTCTCCTTACCTTTCATCTTGGGTAATGTAATTATGATGTGCCTTGGTGTGTTTCTCCTTGGGTCAAACTTCTTTGGGACTCTCTGAGCTTCGTGGACTTCCTGAAAGTCTATTTCCTTTGCCATATTGGGGAAGTTCTCCTTCATTTTTTGTTCAAATAAATTTTCAAATTTTTGCTCTTCCTTTTCTCCTTCCTTTACCCCTGTGACTCAGATGTTGGAATGTTTAAAGATGTCCTGGAGGTTCCTAAGCTTCTCCTCAGTTTTTTGAATTCTTGTTTCTTCATTCTGTTCTGGTTGAGTGTTTCTTTCTTCCTTGTGGTCCACACTGTTGATCTGAGTCCCGGTTTCCTTCCTGTCACTGTTGATTCCCTGTGTATTTTCCTTTATTTCACTTAGCATAGCCTTCATTTTTTCCTCTAATTTGTGACCGTACTAAACCAATTCCGTGAGCATCCTGATTACCAGTGTTTTGAACTGTGCATCTGATAGGTTGGCTATCTTTTCGTTGCTTAGTTGTATTTTTTCTAAAAAAAGCTTTGATCTGTTCTTTCATTTGGACCTTTTTTTTTTTTTTTGTCTTGGCACACCTGTAGTAAGGGGTGGAGCTTTAGGTGTTCATCATGGCGGGGCAACCCACGTTGCTGAGTTGTGTGCTGTATGTGGGGCAGGGATCTGAGAGTGAACAAACCCACTTGCTCCTCTTTCTGATGGTTTTCAGTCTCTTCCCCCGATTCACCCACAAGCAATTTGTGTCCCTCTGGTGCTGATTCCACGGTGGGTGGGCTGTGTACATCCACAGCCTTGCTTGCCCTGGTCCTCCAGCTACTGCCTTGCTGTGAGTCCTCTCTGCCCAGCTGCTGTCTCTGACCCTCCTACCAGTCTGAAAGAATGTTTCTTCTTTAACTCCTTGGTTGTCAGATTTCCATACATTTCAATTTTCTGTCAATTTTGGGTGTTTTCAAATTTGTTGTTGTCCTTCTTTTGGTTGTACAAGGAGATGCAGTGTGTCTCCCTACACTTCTATCTTGACAGGAAGTATATCCCAAAACTTCATATTTAAACAATATCTTTTTCTGAGGTAAGCTCAACTGTTATAGTTCTGAACTCTTAATCATAGACCTTCAGAAATCAGAAGGGTCTAATTCAGACTTCTCTATCTTGTTTTTCCATTTAGCGTTTAAATAAGTCAAACAGTAAATATGTCTTTGGCTCCTCTGACTCTCTGCTGTTCGGACTCTCAAACGTTGCTCTTCCTCCACTTCCGTGTCAGGATCTGTGTCAGTGTAATACCAGTCGTTTGAAGAGGAAGCCTGAGAGCTACTCCACATTCACTCCTTGCTTCTTCATCTGCTACATTCAGTCAAAGCGTGTTGTCTATCATGTCTTGTGGATACGTCTCACCGTCAGTCTCTTCCAGGTCTCTCGCCTCTCCTTGTTGACCCCTCACTACATTGTTCTATTTACTCTACTAGAGGACTTCTTCCAAAACACACCACTGATAATCTTACTCTCTTACTTAGTGTATGTCAATGCCTTTTCAAACTTTCAGAAAACAACTCTATGAGGCATTTTATACTTGCTGCCTGCTATGTATCTATAGCCTCATTTCCCCCAGCTCTTCAGGTAGCCTCTCTGATTTAGGCTTTACAATCTATTTCCCATTCTTTTCCTCATGCCTATATTATTCTAAAGTATTTGACCTTTGATTGTTTTTAAAAAAGACAGCTCTTCTACTTGGTAAACCCTTCCCTACCTCACAAAACTGGTGAATTTATGCCAATAATTTGTTAAGGCTAAGCTCAATTATTATGTTCTCTCAAAGGCATTTCTTGTTGAAACATCACAGCAGCAACATCATACTGAACTACACGTTCCTCTTTTGCAGTCCTTTAAATCCCCGTTCCTGCTGGTATCATAACATCTTAAGGAAAAAAGTGTTGTAATTATTGTTTCTAACTCTTCAAAGGGCCTTTGATCACCACAGGGCAAGGGCCAGATTTATTCTTTTTTATATCCTCTGAACTAAATACTCAACTTGAGGCATAAAAAACTTATCAGTAAAGTTTGTGTTTGAAAGCATGCTTGAGTGTATCATCTGTTATTCAAGCCTCCTGACTTTTTAAATGCAAGTATTTAGATTCAAACTGTTATCAGCTTGCACAATGTCACAATCTATCATGGACAAACTGGGACTCCTACCTCAGGTATGTTTTAACTATAATATTCACCCATATTTATCAAGGATATTTTTGGGTCCTGGGGCTATTTTGATGCCTTTCAAATATTACATTGGTAACATCCTACTTTATTCAGCTATAAATATATCACTTTCATCACCAGCCCAGCATGGTCAGTGGGAGTCTCAGGTTTGTTTAATTTTCACAGGCACAACCTGGGTGAGTGAAATTGTAGACATGATATTTAAAGAGGGTGATGTGGAAAAGTGCAAAAAAGATGCCATTTTTAATCGAATACCTTTCCTGGAATGCAGAAAAGACGAGATGATGAATGGTAATGTTTACATTGATTTTAATAGCTATTATAATACATATATTAACGTGTGGATGTAGATGGTATAAGGAAAGAGACTGTAATTAAGATTGGCAATTAGTATTTTGTCTTCTACATAGTAAAGCGTATAAATTTAATTTAAAATCTGGACAAAGTTTATGGTATAGCATGTGTCTAGAAAAGAGTGAATAAGGATAGCTCTATATGCCTTCAGTAGAGCCTAGTGATAAGTGAGGATTTATCTCTTTATAGGCTAAATGTGATAATACTTTGAACACTAGAAAAATATCCATAACTTTTTAAGGATTTATGCAAAAAGATATGTATTATGTTATTTTAATATTGTAAAAAATAGAAACACCATGTTAGTTAAGAAAAGAATACTTAGAAGTAATATAATGAAACTAAAAAAAATTAAAATTTTAAGGATATCATATGTTTCTTGACATTGCAATATTGGTATAATATATTGAGGAGAAGGATAATTAGAAAATATTAAAAGTTTTAGATGTGTATGTGTTATTTGATGGCTGTGAGCCTGGACATATAAATATATTTATATAGAAAGCTGTTTATCCAAATGTTAATAATGATTTTTCCAAAGTGATGAAATTTTATTTGATCTTTTTTCTTTATAGTTTCTTCTATCTAAAATTCTGTCATAGTTCATATATATATATAAATAACATTATCATTAATAAAAAATAATCTTAAAGTTACTTCTATTTTTAAAATATTTCTAAAATCCATGTAAATATTTATAATTTTTGAAGTCGTCTAACCTTTATTTTTTATAAATCAGGAGTAAAACAATTAAAAGAGATGACATCTCCTAGAATTGTGAAGACTCATTTGCCAGTGAAGCTTCTTCCAGCCTCATTTTGGGAAAAGAACTGTAAGGTAACCAGAGCCAAGTATCCTTAAAACTTTATCCAAGTCAAAGACATTTTAGAATGTTCAAGTCATAACTGTGTTGTATACACACTTGTTTGTTAACATTTCATTGAATCTGTAAACACTTGATAAATGTAGATTGTAGTCGGTGTAGTCAGAGAGTGTAGATTTCAATTTCAACTTCAGAGGTAGGTGATTCTGAAAACAAACAAGAAAGCCCAAGTAAATTCTCTAAGCCACAGTTTCCTCATCTATAAAAGAAAGATAATAATAACATCTTCCTCATATAAGGATTAAATGAAATAACATTTATAAACTGCTTAACATAGTGCCTAGCATAGAGTAAACAATCAATGGTAGCTACTTCTGTATTTGTTATTACTAATTGTATTGAATGTACTCTGTTTACAAACTTCTGTGCTTCATATTGGGAGGCAAGCGCATGAGCTATGAACTAGACAAGGATAAACCAGACAAATTCATGATAATTACTCACTATCTATCATGTGCCAGCAATGCAACAATTAAGTCATATGCAGTCCTTATCTTCATGGACACATAGTTCATTGTGATAAAGGGGCAAATAGAGAACACATTGTCATAGGTCAAGTAAGAAAAGAATTCTAGCCTAGACACTGAGGGTAGGGAAGACATCCAGGAGCAAGTCACATCTCCACTGATATTTTCAGAATGCATAGCAGTTAGTCTGTATAATCCCAGAGGGAATGATGGGGGATTTAAAATGAGTTTGGCTGGAAAGTTGAGTGTATATATTGACTGGATGAGTGAAAAAGATAAGCTAGGACTTGATTACAACAAACATTAAAATCAAGTTAAGAAGTTTGGAGTCTATTTAATAAAAATGAGGAGTCACAGACATATCAAGTTGCTGACTAACATGATTAGGTTTTTTTTTTTTTTTTTTAGAAAGAATCACATGAGTAACCCCAAAGTATGGGCATGACATTAATTCTTAGACCACTGAGGCTGTTCTTCAAGATCTTTCTAGCTTTTTTAAAGATACACTATGACCCTTACTACACATATGAGATATTAAAATACTATATGCTGTCATTACTAACAACAGAGGGATTTATCACAGTCATGAAACATTTCTACTTGGTACTCTGACATTACATGGTGTATTTGAACTTCTGGAGATTCATGGTCCAAACTTCTGTAGATCCCAATGTTGTTTGCTTGTTTGTTCGCTTGCTCTGTTTTTTAAAATAAGCAGTCCTAGATACACCACATGCATTACACTAAAGTCATTCATTCTCTCTCAGTATATTTTCTAGGAGAGATGTCATTACCATTTTTTCAAGATTTGACCAAGTCACTTTTTTTCCTTTGAAGAATGGATTGTAACCTTGATGTTACCACATTTACTTTTCAAATGGAAATAGATACCGTACTTTTACAATGGTTTCCTAAAACTTCACAAAACTGCTTATCATCTCAGAGATCATCAAAGAGTAAGAAATAGTTGAATGGATTTATGTTGTGAATATTTCCAGGATGATTCACTGGGAGACAAGAAGACAGATGAATTGAGACAACTAGTAAAATTGTGTGTAGAGGTGTAGACCAGAAATTATAAATGATAAAAAATAAAAGAGAAGAAACAGGCTTAATAAATAATAGGCAATTAAGGGCAATAGATTTGAGGCCTCAGAGGGGTTGCAGGACAGGTGTATTGGAAATAACTGATAAGGAAAAGGGAGAAGGGACTTTCATCCCATTCATCTTTCAAACACTGATCTAGCCCAAACCTGGTGATTTTCTGAGACCCTGCTCCACAAAATTCAGACTGAACCTCTTTCAGAGGCTAATCCACACAGGTGGTCAGCCTGGGCCTATGCTGTAGAATTTCCTAAAATCTATCAAAGGTCCACAAGCCACAAGCATATAGCAGCTTGCCTCTGGAGGCCCTATACCTCTTTGCTAAGGGGCCCCAAGCCTGGCACGAGGGGCAGCCAGTATCGGATAACAGCATAACTACTCCCAGATGCTTCCAAGCCCAGTACGGTCAGCCACCAACTGCAGATCATTTTGCAGCTCCCTACCTGGTGACTCCAGGCCAGACACAGGCAACAGTTGATCTTGGACTGCACTTAAGCCCCTACTAGAAAGCCTCCAAACCAACACACCTGGTGGCCAGATTCAGACCACACTGGAGCACCACCCGATTAACCCCACAAATGACACACTCAAAAGGGTGGACTAGAAAAGCTTCAGAGCCCAGATAAAGCAAACTCTCTGCTCTGCGAGGTCAGTCCACACACAACAGCTTGCCATCTATAGTCACAGCGATTGCTCAGAGTCAGTTAGCCTGATGAGATGCCAGGTGGGAGAAGGGTTGAGGGACTGGGTGAAAGAGAGAAAGGATTAAGAAGTACAAATTGACAGTTATAAGAGTCATGGAGATGTTAAGTATAGCATAGGGAATATAGCCAATAATATTACAATAACTATGCATCATGTCAGGTAGGTGCAAGATTTGTTGGGGGATCACTTTTGTAGGTTATATAAATGTTTAAACACTATACTGTATACCTGACAGTAATATAATATTGAATGTCAACTATAATTTCAACATATTTAAAAATAAAGTCAACCCAATTTAAAAGGAAACCAAATATGCATAGTAAATGATATTAACATAAAATGGCATCAGCTAGGAGAATTGTGGATTGAGTGTCATAGAAACGGGGGTCTTTCAAGTGTAGTATTTTAAAGATGAATTATGATCCCAAGGGAATTATGGCAAATTAACTTTGACTCTAGAGAAAGCTGCAGTGAAAGTCATAGCTTCAGGAAAGAGCTGGAGTTTCCTAGAAGGTTGGAAGAGCATGTGTAGTAAAAAAGGACACGTAGACAAAACGAAGGGGAGGGCGGAAACAAGGGTGGGAGGGAGGTTCGGGTGGGTTGGCAGACAACTATAATTGAACAACAATAAAGTAATTAAACAAAATTTGGGGTGTGGAACAGGATCTGCCAAAATGAAAGTTTAGGGGGAGAGTGATTAAATTTGTGCTCCCCGCCACCACCTGGGAAAGGAAAAAACTTCATGGAAGACCTGGAGCTAAGCTTTAAATATGGGTAGTATGAGATGCAGAGAATATTCAAGACAGAGGTAACAGCGTGAAGAAAGTAAAGGGGTGAAAATTCTGAAGCAAATTCATGGATAGAGTGGCAAAGAGTTCCATTCAACTAATAGGCAAAAAGAACTAGAGAGAGTTGTGACTAAAATTGGAAAATTTCAGTAAGGCTAATAATAGTTTTGATAAGAAAAATAATTTACTTTTTTTGTAGTAATTAAAGGTTTTATGGTGGGATCTTAAAATTGAGATCCATACTTCTTAGAATAAAATTGATTTCCTTGAAATTGTTTGAAAATATGGAGACTTGAGTAAGACAAGTTAGTGAGCCTAATTATATCCCTTAAATAGTGGACAAGTCAAGAGCAGCCTTTCTTCCCTGATGGCATTGCTCAGGTCACTGAGGGCACAAGTGGAAGGCCATGGGGATATGGAATTTACTTTTGCAGATCTTTTCCTGTAGCATTGAATATCAGACCTAGAAGAGACCATAGAGATTTGAACCAGCTCACTTGTTCAGTGGATAACAATTTACGTCCAAAATGATTGGTGCTTTTTACAGGATGGTAGAACTTCTTAGTGCCAGAACTAGCTATTAAAACCAAGGCTCCTGAATATTCATTTGCTGGTGTTTCCTCTATATGTAAAATAGAAATTCAACAAGATGTTGGTGGAGATTATATTTTCATTAAGGTTAATGTGACCCTCACAAATATAGTGGTGTTTTAAAGATTGTGAGTGAGAAAACAGCAGGGCTTTTTTTTTTTTTTTTTTTTTTAGTATACAGAACAAATGGTACAGTAGAAAGACCAGAAGACTTTACCAAATCATTTGCTCTCATTGATTTATCCTGTGTTGCATTGTGACTCAGCCTCCATTTAGTTTCTTCACTTATATTGAGGACAATAATCTATCTGGCCCAATTTATAACAATGGAATTGTGACACTCAAATGAAGTATTATATGAAAAATAGCATAAAAATGAAACGTTAAAATAAACATTGAATAACACTGCAAAAGATGGTGTCATTTCAGGCTTTTGAAGAGCTTTGCTTTTTTATAACTTTATATACTTTTTTTTTATGATTTATTTATTTATTTATTTACAGAGAGAGGAGAAGGGAGGGAGAAAGAACAATGTATGGTTGCCTCTCACGTGTCCCTCACTGGGGACCTGGCCTGCAGCCCAGGCATGTGCCCCGACTGGGAATCGAACCGGGACCCTCTGGTTCCCAGCCCGCGCTCAATTCACTGAGCTACACCAGCCAGGAAACTTTATGTACTTTCTAAAATGCATATGTGTCATGTTTATAGTTGAAAACACAAATGCTTTCTTTTAAGATCTTAATGAAACTATATTTGAAAATAATTAGGCAATTTCATATTTGATTTTACCTTCATAGATGATCTATCTTTGCCGGAATGCCAAGGATGTGGCTGTTTCTTATTATTATTTCTTTCGAATGGTAGCTGGTCATCCAGATCCTGGAACATTTACAGAGTTTGTGGAGAAGTTCATGGAGGGACAAGGTAGAAATAGCTTCTTTTCTTTGAATTCTTTCAATGTAAACGATGCTAGACAAATGACATCTCTGAACAAAATTTTCTGTTGTCTTTCCTGGTCTATTATCTTCCCTGATTCTTAATTTAAACGAAAACCAGACGTTCTAGATGCCCTTGAACTTTAGAGCAAGCATAGGGTTTCAAGATGTAGATGGCAAATTGTAGAATATAGACAGCTCAGTTCAATGCCTAAAAATAAATATATATAGAGCTTGGAGATAACATTTTTTCTCTTTAAGATTGAGACTCAGTGTCTAATTTTTTCTCCTGTCTTTTTTTTATTAGAAAACTATTTTTCAGCATGTTATTACAACTCCATTGAATAAGAGGGGGAAGGGAATAGAAGAGAGAGATTGCACATTTATTTCTAAGGAAAATTTTAGGTGCTACATGGGGACAGACTTTACAAAGAAATCTGAAGTTTTTACTCATTCTACCCAGTGTACAACCTGAATGATTCAGTTAGATTTCTCAGAACAGTACTAGAGTTACTTGAGCAGAAATTCTGGAAAATTTTGCCTTTTTATTTAACTCCAGACTAAAGCAACTGAGTATGTAGATTTGAGGAAGAAAGGGTTTGGGAGATTCTAGTATTAACTGAAGGCCATTCTGATCCTGTAATAATAATTGTAAGGAAAATGATAACAATGCCACTTTTATTTCCATAGAAGCTAATATTGACTCAATAAAAGTAGGATATATGCATTTTATGCTTGTTGGTATATTTTGAGAAACAATGCTAATGCATAATAAATAAAATATATGCCTCAAGATCATGAAAACCCACCCTGTAAAGAAGAGAAAGATAAAGTTGTACCTCCACAAAATAGATGAATAAGATCATTATAAATACCATCATATAATTTTGTCTATGAAGAAAATATTGCCAATAGAGTAAAAGAACAATAAATATGCAATGATTTAATGCAAAACAGAATACTTTGAATCATGCATTCTGATATCATTCTGTCAGCTTTTGTTGGGTGAACACTTGCATATGTGTTAGAGAAGATAAGGGATGAGAAAGGAAGAGACAGAATTTGGTCCTATCACATCATCTCCAAAGTCTTCTAATTCTGTTAGAGTGGGAATGACACTACAGGTCCTTAAAAGAACAGCTCTTATCATCTAAACTGCAAGTAGTAGAATACATAATTGTATAGTTACTAGCTTCAGTTGCCAAAGCCAGTTTGTAAACGGCAAATTTAAGACCTGGGCTGAAATCTTATTATAAGAACATTAATAGTTCAAGTAACTCATCTCTCTTCACAAACAACCTGATTTTACATGCATTCACACACACTTTTTCTCTGTGCCATAAACCATGCCATAATGATGAAAATTGAGAATATGTTTCTGTATATGAATCATTCAACATATTTTGCCTCCTTGCTATAGAAAAATTTGCTTAAGATGTGTGGCTGATCTCTAGTTTTCATTCTGTGATCATTTATTTATATTAGTTTGTTGCTATTGTTGTTTTAACAGTCATTCTAAAGCTATATAACGGTGATACTATGCTCTTATGTTTTTTCTCTAATTTTAGTTCCTTATGGTCCCTGGTATGAACATGCAAAATCTTGGTGGGAAATGAGAAAGAATCCACATGTGCTATTTCTTTTCTATGAAGACATGAAGGAGGTAAGAAGCTGAAAACATATGAGCAACTTATATTTTTATAATATTTATAATGTTATATTTTAGTAATTTCTAAAGTGTTATCATTCAGCAACACCCTAGATACAAAAATCTGCCTTTAAATAAGTCGTTAAGCTATCTCCAAAAATTACAGTTACCCAGAAACTTTAGCACAGATTTAAAGTTAGTGAATAAAAATCTGTGAATAAATATGTTTAAACCAAAGTTTCAAAATATTACCAAAACCAAAATTTGAAAGAACTTGAGTTTATAAAAGAATACAACAACAACATACATAGACACATACACACATACATACACACAAGAAATCACAACAGACAAGAAAAGTCAACTGGTCTCCAAATCTATAGATGCTGGAATTATCAGATAAGGATTTTAAAATAAGGGTTTTAAAAATATGCACATTTTTAATACAATAAAAGAAGAAATTATAAATTTTACAAGGAAGCAAGAATTTACTAAAATTAACAAGTCAGATTGGAAAAAATCGCAAAATATAATTTCTTTTCTTTATTTTAAAAATATTTTTAATTTATTTCAGAGAGAGATTGGGGGAGTGAGAGAGAAAAAGAGAGAGAAACATCAATTTGCTGTTCCACTTACATATGCATGTATTAGTTGACTCCTGTATGTGCTCTTAATAAGACTGAACCCACAACCTTGGTGTATTGGGATGACACTTCAACCACTGAACTATCCAGCCAGGACCAACATAAAATTTCTAAAATAATCAATTAAAATTAGTCATTAAGAGATAGCTTAAATAATAAGTCAGACATGCCTAAATAATGGATTAGTAATGTGGAAGATGGAGCTGAGTTAATTCTATAAAATTTACCACATAGAATTAAATAGAATACTTTTTTTAAAGTAATGGATATAAAAACTAGCATGATAAGGTTCCACTTTCATGAATTCTGACTTTCAGAAGGAGAGAGTAAAGAGAGTGCTCAGAATAGCAATGTGCAAAAGTCTGATAGCCTCAAAATTTCCTTATAATCTAGTCTTTTTCTAGCTTCATTAGTGATCAGGGTAATACCACATTAAAAACTACTATGAGTTATTATTTCATACCCACCATACTGGCCACAATTTAAAAGTTTGACAATAAGAAATGTTAGGCAGGATTTGGATCAGCGAGAAGTAACACACTGTTGATAGTAATGTGAAAAGATACAAACACTGTGGAAACATCTTGTCACTATCTACAAAGGGCAAAATATGAACATAGATGAAGACCCAGAAATTCCACTAGTAGGTATATACTCTTGAAAATTGTGGCTGGTGTATATTATATACAAGGTCCATTATATAAGAGTTCTGTCCAGAAAAAATCTAGTCATTGTTAATATAATGAGAATGGTTTGCACAATATCAATGCAACCTGGAAGCCAAGGAGACTGGACTGGAATGTGCATGTGTGAACAATGGTGACTTCACTGTACTAGTTGGTGGGGGTGGTAGATGCCATTGAGTGAGCATGTGTACTGTGTGGCCCTCACATTCAAAATGACTGAATGACCAAGTGAGTAGAGCAACAACTTTGCATCAGTTTTTTTGTTAAGCTTGAACATTCCTCCGAGGAAACTACTTAAATGATTCAGAAGGCTGCAACTATGGGCAACTGGTGATTGATAACTTCATCAGTACAATAGCTCATGCATCACATCTCATGCAGAGTTTTTGGGTGAAACATCAAATCACCCAGGTGACTCAGCCCCCTTACAGCCCAGATTTGGCAGCTTCCATGTTTGGCTTTGCCTGAAACTAAAATCACCTTGGAAAGAGAAGGTATTTCAGACTGCTAATGAGATTCAGGAAAATAGGATGGGGCAGCTGATGGTGATTGGGAGAATTGTGTGGGGTCCCAAGGTGTCTACTTTGAGGGGGCTGAGGTGTCATAGTCCTATGTACAATGTTTCTTGTATCTTGCATCTTCTTCAATAAATGTTTCCATTTTTCATACTACATACTATTTTTCATGGCTGGAGACCTTCTGTACAGGCCATATATATGTATATATGTATATACATGTATCACATCTTCATATATACATACCACACCTTCATACGTATATATCACATATCATATCATCTTCATATATGTGTGTGTGAAGGTATATTTACATTCTCTTTATCATTTCATTTGTTAGTGAACTCTCAGGTTGTATCCATAGCTTGGCTATTGTAAATAATACTACAATGAACATGTCTTTGTGAATTAGTGTTTTTATTTTCTTTAGATAAATACTCAGAAGTGGAATCGATAGGTTGTATAGTAGTTCTATTTTTAATATTTTGAGCAACATCTATACAGTTTTTCATAGTGCCTCCACTAATTTACATTCCCACCAACAATGCAAGAGGGTTCTCTTTTTGCCACAACTGTGCCAACCCTTGTTGTTTGTTGACTTTTTCATAATAATCATCCTGACAGTTGTGGGGTGATATCTCATTGTGGTTTTGATTTGTATTTCTCTAATGATTAATGATGTTTAGCATCATTTTATGTCTCTTGGCCATCCATATATCTTCTTTGGGGAGCTGTCTACTCATGCTTTCTGCTTATTTTTTAATCAGATCATTTTTTGATGTTGAGTTGTATGAGTTCCTTATATATTATGGATATTAACCCTTCATTGGATATATCATTGACAAATATCTTCTCCCATTCAGCAGGTTGTCATTTCATTTTTATTTGATGATTTCCTTCACTGTGCAGAAGCTTTTTAGTCTGATATAGACAAATTTGTTTGTTTTTTGCTTTTGTTGCTCTTGCTTGGATATATATATATATATATATATATATATATATATATATATATATATATATATCTCCAAAAATATATTGCTAAGACCAATGTCAAAGAGTTCACTGCCTATGTTTTCTCCTTAAAGTTTTATGGTTTCAGGTCTTAGAGTTAAGTAATTCATCCATTTGAGTTTATTTTTGTATACAGTGTAATAAAGTGGTATTTTGTATATGGTATGTAAGAAATTATATAGTGTGAAATATATTTTTTGTCCATTTTATGGCTAATAAAAATTGTGTTTAGAGAAGTTTAAAATATACCACTTCTATAAGAAGTATTTTTCCTCACTAAAGCCCTAATTCCAATATCAGCGTATAGAGGTGAGGGGGGACAAAGAAAGACTTTTTTCCCTTTCTTTCTTTTAATACAAATAGTAATGTATTCAATTTTTAGTATTTGAGTCTTCAAACAATTTTTTTTCTTTCTAGGACATCAAAAGAGAGGTGATAAAACTGATACAATTTCTAGGAAGGAAGCCTTCAGGGGAGCTTGTGGACAAGATTGTACAACATACTTCATTCGAAGAGATGAGAAACAACCCATCTACCAATTACACAACATTACCAGATTGCATCATGAACCAAAAAATATCTCCCTTCATGAGAAAGGGTGAGTTAGTCACGTGATTTGCATCTGTTGCTATAAGAAACCACAAGTTGAAATAGTTATAAGCAAACACCTGTTGAGGCCTGTCCATGCCTGAGGACTCAGCTTGTTTTCTTCAGAGTTGTTTCACATTTGAAGAATCTCTTATTGTGTCACCAGTTCTTCAGAGACAGAAAATATTAGTAATACTACTACTAATAAGTTGTTATTGTTGATTATTTAGTATATGTAGCATATTATGCTAAGAATGACCAGCAACCACTGCAGCCTCAGCCCCAGCACTTGTACCACACTTGGCTAGCTACCATGTACTAGGCCTGTGTGCCTTGGTGCTGCACCATGTACATTATATAAAAAAATATAAATTCAAAATACTAATTATCTTTAAGTTTTTATTAGAGAATCAGGAGAGAGCATCTATTATTATTTCATTTTTAGATGAAGAAACAAATAATTTAATTTTAATTTTAATTTTTTAAATCATTTTTTAAATTTTTTAATTTTTAAAGTCCTTTTAATTTTTTTTCCATAAGAGACAGATTTTCCTCGTTTTCACCAATACAGTTATTGAGTTGGATATTTTGAATGTGTCCCCTATATCCTGCATGGTAGAACATTGATTGTTCTTGATTAATGTTTGGATTTGATCGCTATCAACTTTGACTGGTCTACTTGACTGTGGAGAATCATACAGTGAGAAATCTCCAGCATGAA
This sequence comes from Micronycteris hirsuta, assembly GCA_004026765.1. Lineage (NCBI taxonomy): Eukaryota > Metazoa > Chordata > Mammalia > Chiroptera > Phyllostomidae > Micronycteris > Micronycteris hirsuta. The sequence continues at coordinate 32,112 of PVJI01016929.1, forward strand.
ACTTTGCAGACCACTTTTGACATGTTCAATAAATCACAAGGACCTTCTGCATGCACTGCACAAATCAGTTTTTATGTTTCAATTGCATTCTTACTTTTCTTGAAATAAGCATAATATGCCAAAAAATGTTGCATGTTTTCTATGTTCAATATTAAAATGACTACATAAAAATTCACCAATTTTGTTGTTTTTTTAATGCACTCTGATATGACAACTGTCACAATACAAACAACATTGTTTCAAATGAAGTTAAAAACAACTAAGCACTATTAGAGCCATCTTACAGAAAAAAGACAAATGAAATTTTTGGCCAACCCAATATTTTCTGTTATTTACTTTTGAGATTATTTCACTGGGAAAGTTTAGACCTTCTTGAGCTAAGGTGGAAAGTGAACTACTGACTGATTTAAAATACAGGGTGACCTCCTTCTGACAGGAGAGGGATGAATGTGACAGAAATCAAAAGAAAAAGGCCTGCTAGACTATTATCATAACCTGGGTGAGAACTGCTGAGGAATTTCTCTGTAGGTGGCAGCAGAGTTAGAGAAAAGGCAATGAGTATGAAAAAAGTCTGAATATGAATAAAAAGCTAGATGTAGGATTCAAGGGACAACTTCCAAATTTATGCTTTGGATTCCTGGTATTACCATTAATCTGATTATGGGGAAAAAAGCCCCCCACAATTTGGTAGGGACAAAATGAGTACCCGGCTGGTGTAGCTCAGTGGATTGAGCACGGGCTGGGAACCAGAGGGTCCCGGTTCAATTCCCAGTCGGGGCACATGCCTGGGTTGCGGGCCAGGTCCCCAGTGAGGGCCATGTGAGAGGCAACCATACATTGCTCTTTCTCCCTCCCTTCTCCTCTCTCTAAAAATAAATAAATAAAAACAAATCTTTAAAAAAAATGAGTTAATGTTTGAACTAGTTGAATTTAGGGTACTTGTATGGAATTCAGGTGGCAATATTATATAGGCAGATGGATATGGAAACATAAATCTGGATGTAAGTGTTATCAGCATGAAGACAGACATGGGTAAAATGTGGATTTTATCTTAGGAGGAAGCTCCAACATTTGAGAGGAAATTGGAGAAAAAAGTTCAATGAAGTAGGATTAGAGGGAAGAGTCAGAGAAAGAAATTTGCTGTGTATTAGTGTTGTTTTAACAATCACAACAAATCCTTCTTTGCAAGCTGAAATATGTATATTATTTGTGGTATATATTTTATTACTATAATTGAGGGTTATGGGTATAAAATTTGTGTAGGTGTTAATGAAAGTGATGAATATTAGAAAACTATGATTCTGGCTTGAAGACACAATATTTATTGTTTTTGTCCTTTTGTTACAGGAATTTCAGGAGACTGGAAGAATCACTTCACAGTAGCCCTGAATGAGAAATTTGATATGCATTATGAGCAGCAAATGAAGGGGTCAACATTGAAATTACGAACTGAGATCTAAGAACGGTTTTCCTAACATACAGGGCCCAGCACAGATAATGCCCCTGTTTTATTGCAAAATCATAAGCATGTAATTCTGTAACATAACACTATCACACTCAAGCACACCATGACATTTTAGGTGAAATGTTCAAATTAAAACTATAAATCATTACACCCATATTATTACCCTACCAACCATACTCAAGCAAGGGTTACTTCTACTGGAACCTGTATTAGAGATTAAACATTTTCTTCTCATTATTTCTCAACTTTTCTTGTTTTAGATTGATAGAGATGTAATGTGAAAGGGTACAGTCAGGTTCACAGGATTACTGAGATCTCAATACGAAAAGACGAAGGATTTTTTCCTGATATTATCTTTTTATTTTGTTTTTTTTTTTCCTTTTCTTCTTCTCCTCCTCCTTCTTTTTCTTCTTTTTACAAGTATTACACAAAGCTGTAATCTATGGGAATGATGTAGGAACATACAGATTGTTTAAATTAGAAGCTCATTAAAAATGAGCAAACATTCCAATCTTTTATGCTAGTTTTTTTTACCATTTCATAGAACATTTAGTATATGTATAAACTTTGAAAATCATGGGAGAAAGAACTAAAAAAATAAATAAATTCAAGGGCATAATTATACCTATTATTTTCTTCCTGATTTTTTTCACTTTCTACAAAATGACTTAATTTGGAATTTACCTTAATCTAATGTAAAGTTTGCCTATAAATGAATTGATCATATGTCTAAAAATACTCCCAATGAGTGTTGTTTACACTTAATGTCATATATACAATGTAATGAATTTATATTCTGTAAACTAAAGGTTTGAAAAATGTGATATTTGGCAATAAAACAAAACAAAACAAAAAAGAATGAGAGAACAATTATCGTTTTTATATAAACTGTTGTTTTCATTTATGTCTCCTATGTCTCTGCATTCTATTGGTAAGTTTTTCCTATATTACATTTATTTTAACAACCATGGTTCCTTTCTCTAAATTAGGAGATATACAAGATCATAAAAATTTCACTATGAGTCTTTAGTAGATTATTACATCTGTAATTCCTAATCTACAAAGTCAAATCTAAGGAGAAATAAATATGATTTGTTTTCTTACTCTTTAGAAAAAAATTTAGGAATTTCTGAATCCCTGTTTAATAGTATGATTTTTCAAAATCAAAGCTTCTGAAGTAAGTAAAAACACTTTTTTTTTAAAAAAGAAGCATAACATAGTTATGCAGTATACAAAGATTGGAGAGTCTTAAAAATATTAAGTCTTTATCTATGAGGTTTTTGGGCTTTTTCCACATTTTTCACCCAGCATAGCCTTTGTTTTAAAGTCTACATTTGTCTGTTTTAAGTATTTCTAGCCCAGATTTTTTTATTTTGTTTTGTTTCCATTTTTATGAAATATCTTTTCTCATCTCTTTACTTTCAGTCTCTATGTGTCTTTGAATCTGAAGTATCTTGTAGGCACCATATGTAAGGGTTTTGTTTTGTTATCCATTCAGTTACCAAATGTCTTTTGATTGGCGTGTTTAATCTTTTTGCATTTAAAGTAATTGCTGATACATATGAATTTATTGTCATTTTATTATTCATATTTTAATCTTTTTTTGTTCCTCTTCTTAAAGAAGACCCTTTAACAATTCTTGTAATACTGGTTTTGTGTTGATGAACTTTTTTAGCTTTTTTTTTTCTTTTTACTTTGGACCTCACAGTATGGAGTCCACAATTTATTTCACTTCATTTTCCAGAACTTTTCACCTTTGCTCTTTCCTAGAGCCTTTGACCCACCTCCATTATTTGAATTTCAGTCTCCCCATCTATGTATTTTATTTATTTACTTATTTATTACTTTTTAATATATTTTATTCATTATGCTATTACAGTTGTCCCATTTTCCCCCCTTTATTCCCCTCCACCCTGCACACCCACTCCCACCCACATTCCCTACCCCCTTTTGTTCATGTCTATGGGTTGTACATATAAGTTCTTTGGCTTCTATATTTCCTATACTGTTCTTAACCTCCCTCCATCTTCTGCCTGCCATTTATGCTACTTATTTTCCCTCTCTCCCCTCCTACTCCCCTGCTGATAACCCTCAATGTGATGTCCATTTCTGTGATTCTCTTCCTGTTCTAGTTGTTTGCTTAATTTTTTTTTAAGATTTTATTTATTTATTTTTAGAGAGAGGGGAAGGGAAGGAGACAGAGAGGGAGAAAAACAGCAATGTCTGGTTGCCTCTCACATGGCCCTCACTGGGGACCTGGCCTGCAACCCAGGCATGTGCCCTGACTGGGAATCGAACTGCGACCCTTTGGTTCCCAGCCCACGCTCAATCCACTGAGCTACACCAGCCAGGGCTGCTTAGTTTGTTTTTGTTTTTAGGTTCAGTTGTTAATAGCTGTGAGTTTCTTGTCATTTTACTGTCCATATTTTTTGTCTTCTTTTTCTCAGATAAGTCCCTTTAACATTTCATATAATAAGGGCTGGGTGATGATGAACTCCTTTAACTTGACTTTATCTGGGAAGCACTTTATCTGATCTTCCATTCTGAATGATAGCTTTGCTGGATAAAGTAATCTTGCACGTAGGTCCTTGCCTTTCATTTCTTACCAGCCCCTTCTTGCCTGCAAGATTTCTTTTGAGAAATCAGCTGATAGCCTAATGGGCATTCCTTTGTAGGTAACTGTCTCCTTTTCTCTTGCTGCTTTTAAGATTCTCTCCTTATCTTTCATCTTGGGTAACGTAATTATGATGTGCCTTGGTGTGTTTCTCCTTGGGTCAAACTTCTTTGGGACTCTCTGAGCTTCGTGGACTTCCTGGAAGTCTATTTCCTTTGCCAGATTGGGGAAGTTCTCCTTCATTATTTTTTCAAATACATTTTCCATTTCTTCCTCTTCCTCTTCTCCTTCTGGCAGCCCTATGATTTGGATATTGGAATGTTTAAAAATGTCCTGGAGTTTCCTAAGCCTCTCCTCCTTTCTTTGAATTCTTGTTTCTTCATTCTTTTCTGGTTGAGTGTTTCTTTCTTCCTTCTGTTCCACACCGTTGACCTGAGTCCTGGTTTCCTTCTTGTCACTGTTGGTTCCCTGTACGTTTTCCTTTGTTTCACTTTTCACAGCCTTCATTTTTTCCTTTAATTTGAAACCATACTCAACCATTTCTGTGAGCATCCTGATTAGCAGTGTTTTGAACTGTGCATCTGATAGGTTCTCTATCTCTTCGTTGCTTAGTTGTATTTTTGGGCCTTTTTTTTTTTTGTCTTGGTGCACCTGTTCTGTAGTAAGGGGCAGAGCCTTAGGTGTTCACTATTGCGGGGCAACCCATGTTGCTGAGCTGTGATGCTGTATGTGGGGAAAGGGTCCGAGAGTGAACAAAGCTACTTGCTCTGCTCTCTGCTGGTTTTTAGTCACTTCCCCTGCTACCCACAATCAAATTGGGTCCTTC
>PVJI01016930.1:0-37007 GCA_004026765.1 Micronycteris hirsuta
GCACGCACACCCACTCACTTCTCTCATGATGAGAGACTGCACCAGTAATAAGACTGAGACTCAAGCCTCTGCAGTTGGCGCGGATGCTTCTGGAAGTCATGTGCTTGCAAGTTGGCAATGCCCCCTTTGAAGCTTGGAAGAGAAAAGAAAGAAAACAGCAGACACATTTTTCTTCATTGTACAAATTTGTGGTTTCAAGTCTACACTTTGCAAAATGTGATTTTCCTTTTTCAAATGAAAAAAAAGAAGACTGAAGGATCTTTAAATCACATAGGCATCGCTGAGTAACATCGTGATGATTTCAGTGTAAATGGACAAGAAACATATGGACTCCATTCCCCACGAGCACACACTCTGGGAGCGAGCGGGGAAGCATCTGGCAGGACATGTTTCTGGTTTGGCTGGATCGGGACCGCGGGGAGGCGGGGTGCAGGACATTGGCAGCCCCAGTGCCAAGGGTGGGCTACGTTCACCTCACTCTGTGGCCAAGGCGGAGCTGGGGTTTCATTCACTTTCAGAGGCACCTCACTTAGAGGTTTCTTCTTCGTGTTATAGACTTGGCAGGATGTACAGATTCCTTCCACTTTGGGTTCATATGAGCTCTGTCCTGGCATGCGGAACGTAATCTAATGCAAAATGACATAAAGTTCGAAAAAACTGACAATTTGATCTCATGTTCACTTTAATATGGAAAGGTTGAACAACGTTCAGTTACAATTCACTCCAATTTTCATCTTCGCAGTGGAAGGCGAGGGGCTGCCGCCGGGAGGTTCCGGCATGTGTGGGGGGCTGCGGGGTGGGGACTGCCCCGAGGGGGTGCACCGTCCTGGAGGAGTGGAGCGTGTGACCTTTGACTTTGACATCCTCGTCCGCCTCTCTTCCCTTTGGGCAATACATTAATTCACAAGATGTGTTTAAAAAAGAAACACTTGACTTTGATTTAGACGCGAAATGTTTGAGAAGAAAGATTACTGTCTTTTTCTGATCACAAGAATGAAGGTGGGGGGCAGGGACGCAGTGGAAAGATGATCACAGACGTTCAACTCCATGCGAGGCCGTGGGGTCCCAGCCCCCCGCAAACTGAACAGGAACCTGCGATCCTCTCCGGCGCCGACAGCAATCTGTAGGGGAACAGCCACCATCTCGATTGCCTCGTAGATACTCTGTGTTAGCCAGCCCGCTCACTCCCCCACTTCTGGCCACTCTCACGTCCCACGGGGACCCTTCCCCCGCCCGGGCCCTCCCCGCCACCGTCAATGCCCCCCCACGTGGCACACAGCCAGAGCTGACTTCTCAGACACCAAGTCTGATCACGCCGCTCCCCAGCTCCACGGCCGTCAGTGGCTCCCCAGCGCTCTTAGCCCCAGGTGCGACTTCCACGGCTCTCAGAGGAGGGCAGCACCCTGGCTCGCCCCTCCCGCCTCGCTCGCCCTCCGTGACCCTGAGCCCCGCACCCTTTTTCCAGCCATCACAACTTCATCTCATCCTCTCAAGCTCCTCGTGCTTTTCTCCGCTTTGGGCTTCCTCTCCGCCTGGGACACCCCCTTTCTCTACCTCCCTCTCTTGCCCTGGTTCACATCCACTGTTCTCCAGGTTTTTAGAAAGTTTCCCCCAAACACCCAGCTGCCTATCGCAGTCCCTGAGTGTTCTCTCGAATGTCTCCATACACCTCCAACACTGTAACAGCCACACTGGTTTGGTCTAGGTCGATGGGCCGGCCACAGCTCTGTGACAGCAGAGGCCAGGGCACCCCGTCCACTCTCGTGTCCCTAATGCACGGTGCAGTGCCCAGCACCTCCCGGGTGCCTAGAACCACCGGCAGAGCGAGTCTGCATTTCAAGCCCTCCTGTGCGTAGTTGATTTTATGCGTCAAGCTGGCCAGGCTCCGGCTCACCGTCTGGTCAGACCCCAGACTAGATGTGGCTGCAAAGGTGTTTTCAAACACATGATTGGCATTTAAAACGGCAGACTTTGAGGAAAGCAGAGCATCCTCCATAATGTGGGTGGGCCCCATCCAATCAGCTGAAGGTCTTCGGGGCAGAGATTGAGGTTCCTCAGAGGGGAAGGAGTTCTCGGGAACTCTGGTAACAGGAGAACTCTTCTTGCCTGAATCTCCAGCCCGCTGGCTCGTCCTACCAGTTTCAGACAAGCCACGCCCACAGTCACATGAGCCAATTCCTTAAAATCAATCACTTTCTTTCTCTCTTTCCCCTAATGGTTCTGTTTCTCCGGAGAACCCTAAGAAAAGAACGTCTTCAGTTGCTCTCTTGACTCTGTTCTTTCAGCGGCACAGAAAGCTTGTGACCTCCAGTTCGGTAGCGTCCTCTTGGCTGGAGTCAAAACTCAGGGCAATGCTGTGCTGAGACCCAGGGTGACCTGGGTCTTTGGTGATCGTCTCTCTCCCAGCCTGAATCGTCTGAGGTGGCCGTCATCCCACCTGGCCCTGCGTCCTCTTTGCCACGCAGCTGGCTGGCCCCTTCGGGCACGGCTTCCTCTCCCTCCACTGTCTCACTGACCCCCTTCAAGCCACAGGCATCATCACTGCCCTGCTGAACCCAGAGCCCAGGACCTCAGCGACAGCTTGTCTTCCTGGGCAACCAAGGAGTCCTTTTGCTCTGAGCTCTGCCTTCCTCCTCAGCACTTCATCCAGGGCAGAAGGTTCTGCCCAAAGTCCAAAACCAGGAGCACACGGCGACTCTTTCTCAGGGACACATCAGTGTCCAAACTACCTTCACAGTGGAGGGTTGAATGGTGGCCCTCAAAAATACATGTCCACGGGCTAACCAAGTGGGATGTTACTTAGAGCAAGGCTCTTTGTAGGTGTGATAAGTTAAGGATCCCTACAGAGATTATCCTGGATCATCCACACGAGCCCTACTTCTAAGGACAAGCGGCCTGGTCAGAGACAGAGGAGGAGAAAAGCATGCGAAGATGGAGGCAGAGGTGGGAGTGATGCAGCCGCAAGCCAAGGACACCGGGAGTCGCTAGAAGCTGAAAGATGCAGGAAAGATTCTCCCCTGGAGCGTGAGAGGGAGCCGGGCTCTGGGGGCATGTTGGCATTGGACTCTGACCTTCGGGACTCGGAGGAGAATAACATTTCTGTTGTTCTAAGCCGCCCACTTTGTGGTGACGCGTCATAGCAGCCCCGGGAAACTCATACACCCGCCGATGGCCTTTCTTTTGGGTGGGGAGGGCCCTCGTGCAGTTGAGACGTGGAATAGTGGGCTGTTCTTTCTCCTCGTGAACTTCCCCTGATCTCATGTATGCCAGGGATCTTTTCCAGTCCCCCTGGGACACAGCTGCTGCAACTCAAAGGTCAGCAGAGACCTTCACAAAGAACCATTATTTGAACAGTTCTTTTCCTGTTGAAATCATTTTTTTGTACTTTGGTGCCCTCTTAGTCACCAGGTTTCTGCTAGCTGACTAAGCCAGAGGGTGCCGAGGGAAGAGGGTGAGGATGCTGCACCAGGGTAACCATTTCCAAGTGATCTCTCCTGCAAACTTTAAGAACATTGTTTCTTGGTCTCATTGTCCTGTGCTCTCACTTAGAGGGTAAACAGGCGGCCCAACAGACGCCTGGCTCAGGAGCCCATCCCCAGAGCTGCCGTCTTACAGACGAAGGCCAGTCACCTCTCGTTCCCGCACCGCTTTCTGTAACCGTACAGCCGCCTTTGCTGGACTTTCCTAACGTGTGAGTTCAACTCTCTGTGGCCAGAACAGTTCCTATTGACCTGGAAATAATTTCTGGAGTGACATTTCCCTGGCCCAGAGGTTGTTCCTGATCATCACTTGTCACCTCCACGCACCGTATCCCCAGGCTCCTCTCGTGCTTCCGTGGACGCTCTTCACTGCCTTTTCCTGACCACGGAGAAGCTGCCACGACTCAGAAACCTTCGAGGCCCTGAGCGGTGTGCCCGCGCAGCGGCCTGTCTTCAGAGTAAAACAGTGAGGTCATGTCGCTGTCCATGTGCACCGACCTCTGTACAAGCTTTGCCTCCGGTAGATCTGGACCCGGAGTCCAGCTTTGCTTCAGGAGTGTGTGGCTTGGGGCCTCAGTTCTCTGACCTGTGAAACGGAGAGAACATTTAGCCTACAGGGCAGTTTTGAGGACAGAAACAGCTATAATATGAAAAGGAATTAGCACTAATTTTGTCATCTTTTCTCTGTTTACCACATGTCGTTCCTTCCTGAATGGATTCTTGATCAACCACGGTGGGATGCTAGGTAGCCATTGAAAATGATGCTTCGCACGAGTGTTCAATAATGTGGAAAAGGCCTGTATCCTATTATTAAGTGAAAAAGATTATTAAGTAGTATGTATGAAGTGACCCCAATTTAGATAAGAATATGTATAAGAATCTATATGAACCCCTACATTAAAAAGGTACAGAAAAATAGACTTAGAAGAATACATACCCAAACTTTCATTATGGTTATCTTTAATTGGTGGTATTTAAAAATAATATTAATAAATTAGTCATAAATATTTTTCCCCATATCTTTCCAATTTTCTATGTAATGCTCTTATACTAAAAAAAAAACACACATTTGGTATGACCTTGGGTGAGTGACTTTGCCTATTTTCCTGTTGGCGAGTTGGATCAGAGGACCACATGCGCACTAGGGTTCCTTGTGAGCTACAGACATCTTAACTGAAGAAACCAGCGTGTCCTCTGCCATCACGTGATGACTCAGTGGTGGGTGGTCGGTGCTGGGCTGCAAGGATCGTTTTCGCACGGAGCAGAGCTCAGTTGCTCCGAGTGCGTTTGCCGTGTGCTCGTGGTCACGCGGGAGCGTGCTTGCTGACGCAGCCCGGCCGGCTCTGTGGGCAGGCGGCCGCTGCGGTGTTATAGGAGCCTGTGCTCAGAAGGGGCTCACGCTTGGTTCATGGCTCTGTTGTCACTATTTTGAAATTCTTAATGCATTTTGAACAAAGGAGCACCCCTCCCTTTTGTCTTTGTTCTGGGTCTTGCAAATAATACAGTCTGTCTTGAACGTAGGTGACTGTGTGTCGGGGGTAGCTTGTGTGTAGTTAAAGAAACGGAGTGTTCTACAATAAGAATGATAGATGATGCGTAAGGGGAGGGAACTCTGTACTTGGCTGAGCCTGGAAGGAGCAACAGGCAGAAATGTAGAAATCAGAACCTACTGGGAACTAACCAAGTGGGAATGACAGCTGGTTGCCTTTTTGAAATATACAGTCTGCTGGCAAACAGAACTGGTTAATTGAACTCTGATTAACGGGCTTTCCCCTTTCAGCTCATAGTAAACATTTGAGAATTTGTTCACACTTTAGATAAAATTCTAAAATGGAAGGGACACCTGTAAAAACAGAAAACGCCTGTTCTGGCATAGATCAGTTGTTCCTGTCTATGAAGGAAAAATATGAGCTAAAAAGACTCCAAAGTTATGCTATCTACAGGGTCCATTTCTGCCACCGAAATCCTTAACATGATCTATTTGTCTGGAGATAAAGGTAGCTCGGGAATTTGTGTAAGACTTGGCTGGACACCACGCTGACTCCTCCTGAAGGCTGAGGTAATGGGGCTGGATGACGGGGTGGGGGGGTGGTCGTGATTGGCTGTGGCCACTTCATCACAGCCAACGTGATTGGCTATTTTGAAATTGTATTTAACGTCCTGCCTCAGACCTTTGGGGTGATGTCATCTTAACTCACTGAGAGGAAGTTGGTTGGTATCAGTTTTTGAATTCATCAGTTCCTCTTTCAGAGAAGGAACAGATTTCATACCAAGTAACTGAAGAGCTCAGCATTTCACGGCAGGGCCGCCACCCTAAACATTGCTCAAACCATCTCTGTGGGAGCCAAAGAGTCTCCCTGCCGCCCCTTCTGAGTGTGACCCATACATATTTTAATCACAGCGATTACCTTTTCATTATAGAAAGATGATACAGGACCTGGAAAACCTTCTGCCATGCCTGCATTTTCTTTTTCACGCTGTCCGAGATGCCAGAGCAGTTTCGATGTCTTCACGAGTGTGCTCTGGCGTTTGAGTTTTGCACCCCACTTACTTTTAGAAACTGAGCACCCCTGGGGTTCCCAGCTGAAGATGGAAACTGATCAAACTACCAGGAAGGTCTATGGGTTATTCAGTGGTCACCTTTGCCCCTTGCCTCCTACAGGAAATACGATTGTGTCCCTATCGGGCAGAGAAACTTTCAATGTTACGATTGTTACTAAGATTCCGTTCTAACAAATGCTTGTTTCATGCTCTGGTTCAGGGCAAAAGTAAGTTCTTCCGCCCTTGCAGGTGAAGTGTACCCAGCAGGTATCTGCCCTAACACAGGGGGTTCAGAAACTCCCATGTCAGAATTTTAAGAGCCCTAAAATAGGTCACTAATTTTCCACAGCCAATGACTGCAAATAAAGTGTTTTTATCTAGGTCAGTGGTTCCTATCCTATAACTACAATGACCACTTTCTCAAAACTGGACTTAGGGATGTTCTGAAAGTCCACACTCCAGAAAAGAAAGTGGCTTTTGAGTGACTGGCGGGGGTGATTTCTTCTCTTTCCCTTTTCCTTGCTGTGTAACTCACTGACATGCGCTCAGAAGGGCCGAAGCCTGTGCCTGCATTCTCTGGACCTTCTTGATGAGCAAGCAGGCAGGTCTGTAACCCTCAGCGTTCTGGAAGAAGACTGGGAAATGCAAAGGGTCACTCAGGGAGTTCACACCAATTTCAAAACACAGACCAAGCCTGTTCCCCGGTAGAACTCCCGGTGTATTTGTTTCCTCCTGCTGCCGGAAGAAGTCACCGCAAACCGAGTGGCCCAAACCAGCACGAATCCGTTCTCTTCTGTCTCCGCAGGCCAGAATCGGGCCTGCCGGGTGGCACTCAGGTGTCGGCGGGGCCGCTTTCCCTTCTGGAGGCTGAGTGAACAGAGCCCATGTTCTGTCCACTCCAGCCCCCAGAGGCCACCTGCCTTCCTTGGCTTGCGGTCCCTTCCTCCACCTTCAAACCCAGCCATGGCCTGTCCGGACTTCCTCACATCACCTCACTGTGACAGGGACTTTTTACCTCCATCTTGAGCCCACCCAGACACTCCAGAATAATCTCCCCTTGATGTAATCACATCTGTGAGCCCCCCTTGCCATGTAAGGTGACATACGTCCAGCTCTGGGTACCGGAATGCGGACTTTTCCCCTCAGCGGCCAGTTTATCCTGCTTTGTTAGACAAGTGGACAACCAACCGCTGACCTCACCCTGCCTCCGAAGCCTGTTGGCGCTGCAGTTGCTTTTGGACGTTTTTATTGTTCTGTGATTTTGGACTGGGTTCCTTTGTTCATTTGCGGGTAAGCGCAGTGATGGGCATAGACGCACTCCAGAAAAATAGCTCCCACCGCCCTTCCTGTCCACCTAACAAACCATTTTCTAAAGTGCAGGCACCCCCAGCCACTGGCCCGACGTCAGACTGAGATCAGACTGGGACAGTCCAACCCCGGGATCAGCACCATGTCCCTATTTGTCCTTCTAATTCACCCTTGTACCCCAGTGGGGTTCCAGGCAAAGTTCAGGAGCTTCACACACACCCCGTCACTATGTGCAGCCTCAGTGAAGGCCACAAGATTCGTGCGTGTGGCCGAGCGGTTGCTGCAGGCACTGCAGAATCGAAGCCTCCCTCCGCTCGGAGCCCGGCATGAGAGTGGCCAAGTCTGCCGACCGGACCTGGGGCAGCAGACATTCATTCTCCTTCACTGTCTGTTGCGTTGCTGAGCTTTGGGAATGTCAGGGGTTACTTGGACCCCTTCGCTGTGTCACGATGAGCCACAGGGCTGTCATCTTTGTCTGTAACGTCTGTGGCCAGGGAGCAGAATCCAGGCCCCTGTGAGCCTGGCTGAGGAGGGGCCAGAAGTGAGAGCCATCCATTGGGAGCCTGCTGGGAGGATGTCAGTTTCAAACTCTGCTGGTTTGAATAAGAAAAGAATTGAAACGATCTCAATTCACTTTAAAAACATTCTCATATCTGTTCAAGAAGGGAGAAGTCTCTTCCCTATTCCAAAATTCAAAATAAGTCCTTGGAAGGTGATGATTAAGGATCAAGGAAGTTGGGGGGGGGGTTTGTTTGTTTTTCCCCCACTGAGGGTCTTCACCCTCATGTCCATAAACAGGTCTGTGTTACAAGGCAGAGAGATAACCAGAAATGAGCAGAACCATCCTGTGGTTTATGCTGCATGAACTCACCAAAACAGTGGCCTTTCCAAAATGATGATGGATTGGTAAAATAAGGCTCTGGGCTCCGTAGCCATCCAAGAACCTCATCAAAAGAAGGAATGGGGTGTCTGCTTTCTGTATGTCTCTCCCAGGCAGGTAGGTCAGCCAGGCTTCCCCACCTAATCTCCGTGGCCTGTCTTTGCCCAATCATTAGGAGCTTATAATAGAAATCGTTTTGTCTGCCTGTAGTGGAAAACAGCAGTTTAAACAGGATGTTGGAGATCACAGCGGCTGACCCAGAACCCGGGCCAGGGCAGACATGAAAGCAGGAGCCCTCCATTCACAACAGTTTTCTGAGAGCAGCCCCTCCTTAGCCTAAACAGTCACGCACAGGCCGGCCCCCGCTCCCACGCTGCTTCCCGAGCGGAGGCGGTTGCTCTGAAAGTCCCGCAGGGCTGCAGCCCCCGTGGACGGCAGCCATGAGCGCGACTGGGAGCAATTAGCAGCGAAGCCCGTGTTGCTCTGCACAGGGAACCTCCTGCCAGCTACTACCCTTGAGAAGCTCGGGGGAAGGAGCCCAGGCCGCCCTGCGCCTACTTGTTTTCTTTCCCTTCAGTGGGACAGTTTCGACTGATTTTGATTACCCTGGCGCCAAATAAATGAAAACATTTCATAGACGTATAATCATCCATCACTGGGAAGAAAGGAGAAATGTTTCATGTTCGGTATGTTTATAAATACACTTAATGAAGAAGGGGCAGTGCTGTCCTCCCCCCACTGCAGCGCTGCTGCCGGTGGCCCCAGAGCGCCGCTCCAGGTCACCCCCGCGGCCCCCGCCAGCCTCCCCTCAGACAGTTCCCCCGGACAGCGTGATGGCACTCAGAGCGAGTCCAGAGGAAGGACCTGTCCCTCAAGGCCACAGGAGCGGGAGGTGGAGCCAGGGGAAGGTAAGTGGCGTGTGCGTTGGGAAGGCAAAAGCCAGCTGTTTTTGCAGCTGGCTTCAGGCAGCCCAAGTGAATGAAGCAGCACCATTCCCAGAGAATCAATGACTGTGTGTGCAGAGTTCGTGCGGCCCACGCCGCTCCTCAGGTCGTGTTTTAAACACGTGTCAGGTTGAGTTTCTAACAGCGTGTGGGGCACGTCAAAGCCAGGCAGAGGGGACATCTGTGTTGTTGGTTTGCATGTTGCCTCGGCCCGCCTTGTGTGATGACACCCAAGGTATTTCGGTTCGGGATCCGTACGCACACGTGGGGATGAGTCTTTCGGAGGATGGAACCTGAAGCTGTGAGACCTCGCTCTCTCCGTGCGCTCACCCTGGCGAGGTCTTCTCGTCTGGGGTCCCACAGCTCTCAGGCCTCGCGGAGGCCCCAGTGACTGAGAGCTCTGTACGTACGGAGGACAGCGTGGGCTGTCCCCTACACGTACTGAATTAGTTTAGATTCTCTTTCCTTTAAATGTCATTTCTCGCAGTGTGTTAGATATTTGCATTCACATTTGACTCATCAGCAGGGCCAGCCCACTGGGGTTTGTAAAAGACTCCTTACAAGTCACTTATGCAAAACACATCCCCGTTTGAATCACCAGGGCTGCTGCCAGGTGGCGGAGCCCATCCATTGGAACCCTGCAAAGGACACCTTCATCAGTGTCTACACCTTACGTGCACTAGGGCTGGGAAATCAGCCCAGGAAGCAGTAGGGGGGCTGGCCCCATGACTCTCTGAGGGCACAAAATCTGGAAGAGGAGAAGATGTGACTTCTCTTATTTTAGGAACTTGTTAATCCTTCCAGCAGAAACAACTGCAGAAGCTGGGAGTTCTGTGTGCTGCCCTTCTGCGGTCCGCTCTTCCGGAAGGTGCGGGTTACAGCGTGTGTTTGAAACTCTCTGTGCTTCGAGTGGCCCCTGTCACACCGTGTACACTAGGCAGGACTCTCTCTGGTTCTCAGCATGCATCTGATCCGGTCTTGGGGCAAAGTGAGAAAAACGTTGCTCACGGGACTTACCCATTCCCCGCAGTGCCATTCAGACTCCGCCCCTACCTGAACTGGCAGGAAGGCTTTCCAACCGCGCCTGCTGTAGCAGCACAGCCGGCGCACACATGCCCTGGGACTTCTAATTTACAGGGCGAGGCGGCGTATGTTATCCCACTGGATTCTCACAGCCACCTCGGGAAGATGAGACACTGTGGTTAAGGATGTGACGTGACGTATCGTGACATGAGATGACATGACATGTTTTGGGTCAAGTAGTTATGGAGAAGGTAGGGACCCCTGCACCAGCTGCTATACCCGTTCTCCCCTTTCTGCTCGTGACGCCTCTTGACAATCATCTCGATTCATTGTTTCTAGTTGTGACGAATGGGTTTCACAGTGGCCCCAGTTCTTCAGCCGTCCTGTAGAATCCTTCTTCATCACGTGACTCTGCAGCTCTTCTACCAAGAGGCGCACCTCCCCCACCCCCTGAGTCAGGGCTGGCCTTGCGACTCGCCATCGGCCAGTAGAACAGAGCAGAAATGGCCACGGACCCGTTCCAAGCTTAGACTTCGACAAACACTGTACATATTTCTGCTCGTTCTTGCCGTCACCTCCACCACAGTCATGAGAACCTGCCTGCACTGGCATGGGACAGTCCCTATCGCGGAGGATGAGTGACCATAAGAAAGACAGCCTGGCTGTCCCAGCTGAGTCCATCCTAGACTAGCTGACCCCAAACCTCTGAGAGAGGCCAGCCAAGATCAGCAGAGCTGCCCACCCAACCGGCAGCCGACAGCAGATGCTGGCACACACCCAGCTGAGGCAGGAAGAGCTGCTCAGCTAACTGGTAGACCCAAGAGCAATCATAAAGTTAAACACACTCAGGATTTTTAGATGTTTTTAATGCAGCATGATTATGGCAACAGATAACTGCTGTACCAATCAAGAAAAAAAGGATGAGTCCCTACCAACTTTCTGCATCGTAAAAGGACCCTAACAACGAGTGAGACTCACCCCTTGCCCTCCAGATTTCGTGGTCCGTCAGGGAAGACGTGGTGCGGGCATAGATGGTGACCCTGTAAAGCGGTATGCAATGTGCACTGCAGGAGCGGTGAAAAGTGCCCAGCGTGTTTGGAGGAAGGAAGGATTCAATGGTCTTTTTGAATTACTTCACCATCTAGTTATCTGCCCAATCATGCCATCCCCTAGCTGAGTAAGATCTGAAATGATCTAAATGCATCCTGTGTTTTATGAAGCCGTGCACAAACGCAGGTCTAGGCACGGTCAACTTCTATTACCCCTCGAACGTGCTATTTAAGCCTCCAAAGGGAATATGTGACCCCTTTGTAGTATAATTGAATCCTTATAAATCAGTGCATAGTGTGGAGACAAGAAAGAATAATATTTGGGTATTACCTCCTACGGACCCTCTGAACTCTAGTGAAAGTGTTACTACTAACCTCAGCAAGCGATCCCAGGTCGGATCGACAAGGCGTGTGAAATTTGAATTCCTGTTGAAACAAACCTCCCTTTCGTGTCTTAGCTGATTCTGGATTAAGAGTGAAAACCAAGGGGAGAGTTGGGGAAGGCGCGGAGCACGGCGGACACTCTGAGGCAGACGTGGCTTGTGAAACTTTGGAGCCGGTCTGGCTCAGCGGGGGACGCTGGCTGCCCCGCCTTCTATCTGTGTGGCCTTGGAAACCACTTCATCTCTATAGGCCTCAGTTTTCTAATCTGTAAAATCGGGACAAGTTTGGGTTTGTGAGAATTCAATGAGTGTGAGGCACTTAGGGAAGAGAGCAACCAATCACAGTGAGTGTAATTCCTAAACTTTTAACAAATTCCATTGATGAAGTTAACATTTCCTGTCATTTATTTTCTTTTTAAAAAGGAAGTATTTTAAGCTATCAAATACCATCAGTTTGACAATTAAAATAAATAGACTCATTCTTTTCCTTTTCTGTTTGCATAAAGAAACATCTTTCCAAGTGAAAATATGGCCACCAAGAGAGGAAGACTATTTTTGTTATTATTGTGATTCCATATCTTTTTAGTTTAGCTCCTTGCTTGGTTGAGACACAAAACTCCATTTGCCCATGTCTACATGACAATTAGTTTCATTTACTTCACAGTTTAGATCTATTACCAGATGTTATTAAACATGGAGTCGGTTGACAATAAAGAAGACACGGGATGTACCCAGGATCCGGGGAAAGTGATGACGTGCTCGAGTCTCAGGGGTTTTATGCCTCGCTCCCGGGCCCTCTGCGCACCCAACCCAAGTGTAGACGGTGACGAGGGCAAAAGAGGGGGCGACTGAGCCCATTATCTAGAAAGTTCTGGCCAGACACTAACTGTAAATCAGAAATATGTATGCAGTGCTTACTACCTAGATATATTTTGGAAGGAAAACGGTGGGGGGGAAAAAACATGATCTTACTTTCCGACAAAGTAATGGGATGTCAGACTCTGGAGAGATTTGGGCGACTCTAGGTATCTGGCCGAAGCAGAGAGGCTGTTGAGGTGGCAATAGCCAATAAGAGGTTAGTAGCATTATTAAAGAAATAGAGAAGATATTTGGTGAGAGATAAACTTAATTAATTTAAACGCACACATTTAAATCAGGGATGTAATTTCCTTTCAATCTCTTAAAGGTTACAAATTAGGGCAGCTACTCAGTCAATTCTAACTCATAAAATATTGTAACTCGAAGCCAGTCTTGAAGTTGAACCCCACTGGTAGAAAGAGAGAGAGCACAGTGTCACCTAGAACGGCATATAGCAAATGTCTAGAAAACCAGTTTTTCCACTCTTTTGATAAGCCCCGTGGGGATAGCAACCTTGTTCCATATGCACATCTGGACTGCCTGCCTGCTTCCCCAGCACCCGGCCCAGATGACGGCACCGACGGGGCACCTGCAAGAGAACGGGGAACTTAGGTAAATGCATGGGTGGATCCATCGTAGTTCAGTAGGGAAACAGGGTTGTTTTCAGCGCAGCCCTGACTTGTTAGTGTACAAACACATTCTCATGTTGTAATAACCAACTAACGAACAAAAAACCCAGGACGCATTGATATTGTAGAGTGAAAACAATGAGTGAGGTAGATATTGGTTGGAGCCTGCGTGTGAGTTGGGATGGGCTAGGTGAGGACCACAGGTCATCCCTCCCCCGCCCCGCCCCGGTGGTCTATAACCACGGCTTCATCCCAGGTTCATGTTGCTGCGCTGGCCGAGTCTGCCCCTGAGCTGGCAAATGAGCTGTCCCAGCCAAGACATCACCAGTCTCCAGCAGAAGGAAATGCGGAGGCAGGGGACACGCTGTGGGGAGGCACCAGGGGGCACAGAGAACATTTTGGATAACAGTTCAGTCCAACCACCCAATCACGTTGTTCTGATCTCTGATTCAGTGGTGGTAAAAGTGCTTTCTGCACACTTCAGCATATCATCGGGGCCATGTCGATGCTTTCTGAAGATTTACTTAAAGGAAGAAATGCTTTTGACACTTTGGGACCAAACTAGGATGTGGCAAATCAAAACAATTCCCGAAGTCATGCCCACTTGGCGGCCAGGAGCGTGAGCGGCAAGCTGCCTCTTCCCAGCCTTTCCCTAATCGTTTGAAAGGTAATACTGTTCTTCCTTTCTCCATCACTTATGCAAAGGTCCTCGCGGCGGGGCGTTAATTAGTGTTAAATAGCAGGACAAGGTCACCACTGAGTAAGAGCCCATGTGTATGTACTTAGTGCTTCCTGGGTGCCAACCACCTTTCTAAGTGCTTCGTGGCCACCCACCAAATTCCCCCCGCAGCCGCCCTCTTCGGGAAGAACTGTTATTATCGCCACTTCACAGCAACCGCACGACAAAAGCGCGCATCCTCCCCATTTCCAGGCGAGAAAACCGAGGCCCAGGTTAAGTTGAGCTGCTTGCCCGAGCGCAGGTGAAGCGGCTGAGACGCACATTCAGGCAGTGCGGCTCCGGAGTCCGCACTCCCAACCCCTGTTCCGCGTGGCCTGGCCTCCGGGACTTCAGTGGGATGGCGTTTCTGCCTGTTTTGCTCACTGAAATGTGCCTGATGCATAGACTACGCCCTAAAGTATGAAAGAGAAGAGGCGTTTTCAAATGTCTCTCCCTGTCCTCGCCCCTCCGCCGCCACTGCCCCATGTCCCTTTGGGATGTTTCTGCCAAAGTCACGTAGTGGGGAAAAGAGACCCACCTTTCCCGTCACAGTTCCACAGTTAAACGTGTCACATGCAACAAGCCGGCCGTGTCCCGCCGCCTTGCTGGGGTGAAATAGTTCCCCCAGGGCAGCGCGTGGCCTGCCCCCAGTGTTTACTCGAAGCAAGTCAGGAGACAAGCTTCTCAAATGGCTCCTCTTCGGCAGGACCGAGAGCAGCTGTCCCAGGGCAGAAGCGGGAGAGGGTCCGGCCCTCAGATCCACAGCCCGGCTGCTGCGAGGGGCCCCAGCGCCCCGAGGAGAGCCAGGAGCCGGCCGCAGCCCCTCCCGGGGCGGGGGGCTCGCTTTGGGAGCACGGGCCGCCTGCCCGTGGTTGGTAATTGCAGGGTTCACTGTGCGCCTTTGTTCTCCCAGGTGTATTTCCAAAACCGACGCGAGGAGAAAATGACAAGGGCTCGCACACGGGGGTGTTTATGTTTCCAGCTCCGGCCCATTGCTGGAGACTAAAACAAAAGTCAGTGCAGATGGACGGGTGCGGGATTATCACACTGGCTTCTCGGGAAACCCAAACCTCTGCTTGCAGGGCACGCCCAGCTCCCAGCTGTCGTCCACATCCACTTAGCGTAGCTGCCACCTAGCAATTAGCACGCCCCGGCTCCCCTTTGGAAAGGAGCGGAGCAGAACAATACCGCAGCAGGTCCTCCCGGACAAGCAGGCAGGTGAGTCCTGCATGGAAAAACGGGGAAAATGATCCCTTTCGCCATTGTTTCTGACGGCCGGACAAACCACTGGCAAGGTGAGCCTGGTATTAAACACTCCGCCTGGGCCTTGAAAGGGCTGCAGGAAAAAGGAAATAAAAAATAATCCACGCCAGCTTGCAGCGATTGAAGCCCATTGGCGTACTCTATTATGTTCTCCTTATACTACAGTGGGCCCCAAAGATTACTGCTTCTAAGGTGCTGTGGGTGCATGCGCGTATCTCCCAGCTTGGCCGTCAATGCGGACTGCCCGATAAAATCAGGACACCCAGTTAAATTTGAATTTCAGTTAAACGGTAAATAATTCTTTACTGTAAGTCTCTCCCCTGCAAGGTTTGGGGCACACTAAAAACATTCATTTTTTTTTCTTTAAACTTCAAAGTTAACAGTCCATTCTTTTTTATTTTGTTTTGCTAAATCTGGCATCCTTACTCTCACTGCATCACAGAAGTGTGTCCTTTGTAGAGATGAACTTGAACTTGAGTGTAAGCAATGGGCCCACAGTGTAGGACTGCATTAGGTGAGGGCTGGAAACACAGTGAAGTCACCAAATTCTTCCAACTGTTTTCAGTCCACCCTAAAGCTCATTGACTCATTGGGTGAGCGACAGGGGCCATGATGGAAATCTTAGAGTTAAAAGGTGTGTATTTTAATAGGTGAGAAAGGTTGTGAACCTAAAAGAACTTGTCACCTGCTTCTCACACCTGAATAACCAGGTCCTGGGGAGTCCAGGACAGCGCTGTCCTGGCCCCGTCACAAAACAAGGGACATCGTTGTCAATACCGAATCATACCTCTGTCCCTTACTCTGAATTTCCATGGGCTTCCCTGCAAAGGGTACACTGGAAGGCACGCCATTCCAGAAAGGGGTAAAACAGCTTAGTCAGCATGATTCCATGGTTCTGTCTGATTGACCTGAGAGCTAGGAGCCTGGAAGGCTGTCGGTGAACCCTCGAGGGGATCCGCAGAAAGGAGGGCCATCAAACAAGACATCTGCCCACTAAGACGCTGCGGTCATCTGACTTACCGGGAGATGGCCCCCTCTAGGTCTGCCCTCCGTGCTGTGGACTAGCTACAGGAGTGTGGAGCCCGGAAAGATGCTGCGTGGGCTTGCTCGCCCGTTGACGCCAAGTGAGGGCACGGCATAGAGTGAGGCCAACATCCTGGATTCGTGTGTGTGTGCGCACGTGTACCTGAGTGTGTGGGTGTACCCAGTTTTTGAAGTAAAATTTAATACAAGCTAATTTTTCTGCTGGAACAAAATATCTAACTTTCATTCTTGTCAATGCATTAAGATACAACTCTAGATTCTTCTAGAACAGAAGGTATAGACTACCACGTTAGGTGAGGCCAGGGTCAGAAACTTTCTGAGGATCATTTACCTGGGAAGTCCTTGGCTCGCTTCTGATGGTCATGAAAACGTCTGCAACGCGCCCCCGGAGTCTGGCAGTTTTATGGGACGCGGCGACAAGGAGCACCCGAGCATTTCTTTCTTTCGAGTAATTTCCTGCTCTTCTGTTTCAGCAGATGCTCTGTAAATATTTTTCTTTGAATTGTATCGAAACAGAAAACGCCATGTAACCAACTAGGATACATTTGGACAAACATATCCATGGAATAAGTAATTTCCTATCAACTTCCTAGTCAAGCAGGGGAGGGGCCGCTTGTCTGCAGAGGAGCACAGTTGGACGTCACTCTTCTGTTTAGTCTGCGGAGACGTCAGGAAGGGGCAGCCCTCAAGTGGCTCCTTCCAGTCAGAGCTGTTGGCCTTTCCCTCGTCCTTCTCTCGTCCCTCTTTTCGGCATCTAACTGTTTCTCTCCGCCCCGTGAGACTTCGGCCTCCCTTCTCTGGACCATGAGCCCTTTCCCCTCACGCTGCTCCTCATGTCGCCCTGCCTCCGCGGCTCTCTCTTCCCCTCCCCACTGTGCATTCCCCATCTGCAGCTTTCTACCCTCCTTCACTTTGAAAATGCAGCCTCGCCACCTCAGCCCGCAGCTCGGTGCTGGTGCTTTCTGCATCTCAATCTCTTCCCCACCAAAACCGATTGTCAGGACAACGCAATGTTACGAACCACCCAAAGCTCCGTGGGTAAAAACAGCCACCATCCATCACTGCTCGGACCTCACGGGACCTGGGCAGTTCCCATGGCTGGAACTGGCTGGTCAGTCCTTCCGCGTTAGGCTGGTGCTCACCGAAGTGTCCGATCGTCCCCTGGCTCCTGGCTGGCCTCAGGTGGCCCCGGCTAGAACGACTGGCTCTCTTCCAGGTGTCCCAGCTTCCAGGACACCAGCTCAGGCCCATTCAAATGAGCAAACCATTTTCTAAGCCTCTGCTTTCATCCCATTGCCTAATGCAAGTCATAAAGCCAAGCTCGGGGTCAGAGCGGGAGGGAACCGCAGGTGAAGGGAAAGGGGTATAATGCCAGGAAGTGTGAAAAGCTGGGGCTGCTGCCGGAGTCAGCCCTCCATTCCCACTACCCACATCCTTAGTCAAAGCGTTGGTTACCCACAGCCAGAGAATTTCAGCCTTGGTTTCTCCTGCTGTTTATTCCAACAAAGTATTGTCTATCCATCCATCCATCCATCCATCTACCTACCCATGTACCTATTCACCCATCCATCTATCCACTGCTTAATTCATTCAAAACACTTCCACATACTGAGCACAGTGATAGATACTGGAGTATGATAATGACCAAAAATAGCCAAGAACCGAGTTCTCAAGAGTCCACAGATGAACAGGACACTCACAGGGGCCCCTGCCAGCTCTCTTTCCTCCAAACTCCAGTCTCACCCACCACATTCCTGCTCCAGAGCTTCTGATGGCTCCCCACTGGGAACAGAATTCAGGCACATTCCTTGCCCTGGCCTCCTTTACTTGGCCCAAGCTCTCTCTTTCTAACTGGGTCCTCTTCATCAACTCTTCTCTCCCCGCCATGCTAGGCTGCTCACTGCCTCCCAAGCAGGCAGAGCTTCTCTCGGACCTGCCCGTGGCCTCAGAGTTCTGTCCCATCTTTATGGCTCTCTCGCCCTTTTTCCTATCAAAAATGCCACACGTCTAATGCCAACAGAACGAAATGCGTGTCTGTCAAGGTCCCACTCGGAGCTCTGCTAGTTCGTGACCACCAGCTTTTCAGCCACACAGCTTCTCCCTGACTCAGACAACGCCTCTGCCCAGCCTGCGGTCTGCGCTCAGGTCTGTGAGCCCCATCCAGGGTCGGGACTAGGGTGAGGCAAACGAGGTGCCTAGGGTACGCCATTGCAGGAAGCACTCGCTCTCAGGGTCATGCAAGTTCAGGGTTGGCATGCGAGTCGGCGCTTCCTTGAAGTCCGCATCCTGGGAGACTCTGTCAACCCTGGCCCCACTTGTCATTTGGTGTCTGCTATTCATTTCTTACAGGGATGGTTCAGAAATGAACCTCCTTCTGAGCAGTACTGGTCCATGTAGCCCAAGATTAGGAAATAAATACTTACGGAAGTAACTACAGCTGCAGGGAAAGTGGGGTGTTCCTGAGATTTGGTGACGCCTAAGGGAAAGGTCAGAAGGAAGAACAATGCAAGGGTGAGGGGGGCGTTGGCTGCGTCCGCCAGAAATTGAGACAAGTGAATTTGTGCCGTGAGAGCGGAAGAACGGAGAGAAAGCCACGCTGCCGTCAGTGGTGCGGCCTCGACAGGCGCTCGGCGCCCTGAGTGTGGAGGGGCTGGGAAGAGCCCGACTGGGGAGCGGGGGCCCCGACGTAGCTCACGTGGAGGCAGAGATGGAAGGAGAGGGCTCTGAGACCTGAGCTGCTTAGAGAGGGCCAGGCGAAGTGCGTGTGTACGGAAACGGCACGGCCAAGGCCGAGGTAGGAGAGTGAAGACAAAGGAGGCCGGCCGACCATGGAACATCGGTACTTTAAAAGGAGGAGGAATTGACCAGGGAGACCTGTCTGGGGACAACGACAGATTCCTATTCGAAGACAAGGGCATGGTAGGAAGAGGTTAAAGTCACCCATAGAACCTGGTCAAGGGCATGGTCAAGGGCATGTTCCCTGCACATCTCTTCATTGGCTGTGGTGCTAATGTCGACCTAAGAAGCAATAGACTCAAGGAGCTCAGCATTTTCTCCAAGACGCCCAGATGATTTGGGTACAATTTCAGGCCTTTTAACATTCACTGGGTGGGTTTTCTGAAGCCCCCTAACGTCTGCCGGACAACCACTGGGAGTCCGAGTAGGGTCTCGAGTCTCAGTTCCCAGCAGGCCGTCCATGGGGACAAGCACGTATGTCCGTGAGCCCCCCCACCTTGCGGGATAAATCGGGGAATCATCAACGGGCAGTGGTGCATCCGAAAAGGAGCAGGGAAACAAACTACGAATAATGCCTCCGTCACAATCAAAGGCCATCGACACGTGTGTGTCCCCAGGTCACGGTCACTGTCCTCTGATGACAGAAACCCAGATCAGCTCTCTGCCTTTTCACCCCCGTCACCCTTCAGCTCCGCTGCCGCCGGCCGTCTCTCCACACACCCTGGTCCTGGAGGAGTGCCATCTCGGACGCCAGCCCCGTGTGGGCACAGAACCCTCCTGCCACGCCACGCCCACAACCCCACCCCCCACAGGAGGGGCCGGAACCTGAAGGCCGGGAAGAGTCAAGCCCACGCCGAACAGGTCACGGTGCGATATTTCATGTTCACGGCAGACTTGATGTTGTGTGATTTTGACACTTTGAGGTTCTGAAAGAATTTGCAGCCTGCCTCAGTCAGATGGAACGATGGTCTCCCAAAAGAACATCTAATTCAAACACTAAGCGGTGAACACACCCGATTTCTTCCGCACCCACGGTGGCCGTGCTTCAGCTCGCCCCAAGCCAGACCTCAGCAGCCATCCCCACGCCCTGGGAGCAGGATGCCTAGTGAGTGCCAGAATTCAAATTCGCACGGCGCGTTTCCATACTGAAACACCCACCACAGGTCTCCTTTTCATTCCATTCAAAGCCGCTTTGCATAGTCCAAACTCCAGGAACCCTCACAGCACCCTGGCGAAAAGGGCGGAATTGTGCTTTGGTTTGTAAACAGAAGCGTGGACATTTCTGAATTTGCCTGCCACCAGGACAGGGAGCGGCGATCCCCACGCAAGTCCAGAGCTCCTGCAGCCAGGTGCTCTGACCGGCCTGGGGACCCTCCTGGAGAGCCACAGAAGCCGAATCATTGAACCCTCCGCCCTCGGACCAGCATGGGTTCCGGCTCCTCCAGCTCGGGGTGGTTTTCGTTTCCTCACTTCCCTCAGCTTTCCCTGCCTGGTGCTCTTGCTAAAATTAGCCTCAAGGTTGGAGGAGCCGGCTGCAAGTTTCAGCCCCAACTTGAAACGTTTTCCATCCTTGGACCCGACCTCAAATGCTAAACATTTCTAGCATTCAAAGAGGGTTTGTGTGAGCTCCCCGGGTTCACCCTCCTGGTTTCAAATGGCAGCAGAAGCAGAGGAGCCAGGATTCTGTAAGGAGAAACTCTCCCAAACAAGACTCCTGGCCCGACGCAGGCTGAGAGGGGCCAGGCGCCTCTGAACAAGGTGGCCAAACTCCTGGGTGCCCATGGGACACGGGCCGTTGGACTCCAGAAGGGTTGGCTGTCTCAAGTGGGGACAAGGTAAGGCCGGGTGCCCTTCTTTCAGAGGAAAGCACAGGGCCTAACGCCAGCAGGGCCATGGCCAAAGAGCAGAGGCGGGTAACCCCTGGGGAGGACAGCCCAGGGCGGGGCCCCTGAGGCCCCCGGAGATGCTGCCTGGGGAGCACGTGGCGTCTGGGACGACTCACAGATTGGACGCGTTTCCAAATTGCAAACTAGGTGAACACCGAGAACCCGGCGCCCGGGAGGAAAAACACCTTCTGTTTACATACATGTGGCCACCAGCTCAGCAGACGCAGCACCCGGAAGCCTCCGCACCTGGTATGTCAAGCCTCAAACTGCGAACTTGACCCACACCCAGCACTTGAGATGAGAGCACTGGGTGACAGTCCCAGTAAGCTCTATCTGGGAGGACAGAGGCCCTGCCTCTTGTGGGTTCCTCCAGGGCTTACCAAACGCTGCAGCCAGGTAACAAGGTAGAAAGGTCCGACCTTTCGGAAAGCTCTCTCAGGGAAAAAGAGATCTCAAGAATGGAAAAGTATCATAACATTGTGCACCAAGTCCCTGTCTGCATGAGCCCCCCACCCTCCCCCCGCCGGCGGCCGTGCTTCTCGGGCTCCATGTGTGCAGGGGGCGCCGGGAGGTCCTGTGAACACAGCCTCTGGCTCGGGCTTCTGGGTGGAGCCCAGGGTGCTGATTCCCGCCAGGTCCCTGGTGACACCCACGCTGTTCACCCAAGCCCCGCCCCCACCCCGCCCCCGCAGGCCGCCAGGAGCAGGGAAGCAGCGAAACCCTTACATCTGAAACGATCCCCAAACAGGGTTTCATATCATTCCACAGCTTCACTGGATGAGTTGCTTTTTTCGTTTTTTGTTTTGTTTTGTTTATACATCTTCATCTAGGAAAAGCTTAAGGAAAAGAAGTGCTGAAATTCTTGTCTGGCTTGTGGCAACTTCAACTTGAAGCGAACTTTTACCTGGAGGAGGACGAGACATGTGCTTGAGGCAGGTGTGCCCCTCGGCGGACGCCGTCGTGGGGTCCGGGAAGGTCTCCGGGAAGGAAAACCTTCCAGAGTGGAGCCTGCGGGACCCTCTGTTATTTAAAACCACGATCAGGTCAGGGTCGTGCCATGGAGCCCTGGCTCCCGCGTCGTGGTTTAATAACTATCACTGAGGTCATTGTCGGCACGACACAGAGGTCCCTGGAGGGCACCTCTGAGGGAAGGCAGGGATTTAGAAAATGATGGAAATGTGTGATGTGGAGAATCGGGCGGCCTGGTCGCCTGGGGTTTCAGACTGCACCTGACGTTTTGGGGGACCTTCTTTGGGGTCCATCTTCTGGCCAGACTCTGCTTTGGCATAAACACGTTCAGGGCCGGTGCTCAGTAATCGCGGAATGAAGACGCCCAGCAGAAAATGTTTTCATTGGACGGGGCTGCACCCAGAACTCTGCGCATTAATTATAAGGTTATGCAACCGTGCATCTTCCCACCTCTGCTGGTATTTTTATAGGGCCATTAAAAGTGACACCTGAGCCTACCCTCCCCCGCCCCACAGTGACATGTGGAAGCTGCAGCCAATCTGAGTGAGGATGAACACCGCCGTCCAAAGGCTTGGCAAAGCCACAGTCGGCCGCAGCCGCTCAGGGACAGCTCCCAAGGCCACAGCCCAGGCTCTGAGTCACTTGCAGGAAGTGGGGCCCAGGGTGTGGGTCACTGCACAAGCTTCCAGGTTCCTAACCCGCCCCAGCCCGCCGAGCACTGAGCGCTCTCTGGGCGGCGCATTGGTGACATACGAGTCTTTTCGCCTTGGCTTCCTAAGGAAGTGGTAAGGCCAAGTTCACCAGCGACTGGCTGAGTCTTTACTTACTGTCATGACTCGGAGGATGCCCAGAAAGGCTCCAACTGTCACCTCCCCGAGCTGTGAGCTTCTGCTGTGGCTGCTGGGGCAGATAAACCAGAGGAAGACAGCACCAGCCAGTGGCCAGACCTGCACACTCTGCCCCCTGGTGCCCCTTCGAAACCCCAGCCTGGCCGGTTACAAACAGTCGCAGCGTAAGGTGAGGCCTCAGCACACCCCAGCCTGACCGACTTTAAACCAACCGGTTCTATGAACACTCCCCTGGAAAGGAGAGATGGCCGGCTGTAACCAAGCCAGCAGGGATAAGCTGGGAATTCGAGCAGTTGGCTAACACATCCAACCCCCCTCATGCATCTGGACACCTAAGGCCGAAAGCATCAGGGGGTTTCTAGAACGGAGCAAGGGAAACATTTCTCTGCATCACCACTTGCATTGCTCGGTCATTACTAAGCCTGAGCTGCCGCTGAGGTGGCAGCTGAGTGGCCGAGCGTTCAGCTGTCAGGGCCCTCCCGGGGGGGGCTGGGGGGGGGGTGCAGAGGACGAAGAGCAGGGACACGCCGTGGGGAGGAACCTGAACGTGACTGTCTCGGGGACCAGGGCACGCGGCGTCCTAGCAATGCGCATGACATGTGGATGTCAACAAACTCCGGGAACCAAACTCACAGGACGATTCTCGCACATATTAATGAGGTGTTGGCGTGGGGCGAGCTAACTTTGCACAGGTCTGGGAGAAAGCAGACTCTTGAGTTTCGATTCCTGCTTTAGTCAAAACAGGCCTGAATAAAAATCCTGCCTGGGCCCTGGCAGCACCTGTGTCGTTTGCCCTGGAGCTTGTCACCACCGTGGGTGTGGGCGAGACGCCATGGAGAGGACAAAGCCGATGGGCTGTTCTGGCCAGGGGTCCCGGGGGCCTTTGTCGGGGGCCACGGAGCCGCCCGCAGGCCAGGGTCAGCTCCTCGGAGGCCGTGGTCTCACAGTGTCTCTGAGGTGTGTCTGTGAGAGCCTCTGCGTCCAGAGTGCTGGATGCACGAGGAGCCCAGCAAAGCAAAGCGGTTTCGTTAGGAAAGGGCAGTCTCCCTTGACCTTGGAACTCTAAAAAGACTAGCACTTTGTCCGTGGGCAGGAAACAGGAAGACATGCGTGTGCCCAGAGTGGC
Organism: Micronycteris hirsuta; assembly: GCA_004026765.1. Lineage (NCBI taxonomy): Eukaryota > Metazoa > Chordata > Mammalia > Chiroptera > Phyllostomidae > Micronycteris > Micronycteris hirsuta. The sequence continues at coordinate 23,685 of PVJI01016930.1, forward strand.
GTGCCCGCACGCAAACGTGTCCCCTGTTCGGCGCCTCCAAACAGGCCCATCTCCTCGCTAAGGCAGCGGACGAGCTAGATCATGCCTCCCGTCAGCGCCCCGGAGGGGCTTGCTCCGGGGAGAGGCCTCTGCTCCCCCACCCGCTGTGCGAGAGCCCTGCAATGCTGGCGGGGCGCAGTTCCCGGTGGCGCCACTGAGCATCCCCCCAGGTGTGACTCGGCCGGCCAGTGAGTAGAACAGGGGAAGGCAAGGCGAGACGGCTCACAGGTGGAAGCAGGAGCAAGTTTACCCGGCAGCCGCTGCTCTGGCCCCAAAGGCGACGCTTCACTTTCTTTTCCTTTACCTTCCTAATTTGAGTGTGTGTGTGTGTGTGTGTGTGTGTGCGCGCGCGTGCGCGTGCGCCGGAGAGAACTATGATTTTCATCTCCTTACGGAAAAGATGTCCACTTAGGAGGAATAAAACCACATCATTTTTTGTATTAAAATGGTCTTTTCATCCCCCAATTAAAATGCTTTCCCTCTCTTAGGCGCTAACATTCTGGTGAGTCGCTGGAGCCTTTTGGGGCTCCGACTCTCGCCGAAACATTTCCTCTTGTCTGTTCTCCCCCCACATGGTCCCCTGCCACCACCGTCTTTGCCAGGGGCTGACTCCCCCTGCGCCGGCGGCCAGCACCCCCAGTGAGGGCGCCCACACCCCGTCTGAGCAGCAGCCTGGTGCCGGGGCAGAATTACTATCGAATAAGCAGCCACGAAATCTTAATCAAAACAATCAGTACTTCCCCAAACCACAAATAACAACGGCAGGACCCGCACGGCCCTGCATCAGCGAAGACCATTGATAGAATGAGAGACTGAGTCATTTTAGCTACAGAGTCTCTCTCTCTCTCTCACAAAGTCTCCTCGGCTGTTTTCTAGCACAGCCACGGGGTGGGGGCGGGGGGGCAGGGGGAGCAGCAGGAGGCAGGTGGAGGGGAAGAAGGGCATTGCTCAGAAAGTAAAAAAAAAAAAAAAAAAAAAATTGACCTCATTGCAGTCACATGATTGGCAAGAACCAATTAAGAGGAGCTGTGGAAAGGGGAACAGTTAAATTTGTAATTTGGGTTGTGTGAAAACTTCTTTGGGCCCATAAACAACCACAGAACCACAAGTGGGGTAGGCTGGCAGAGCCGGGAGGGGACGCCGGCACAGTGGTCAGCGGCGGGACGAATCAGAAGGGCTGCCAGCCACAGGGTTTCGCAGGGCGGTGAACATCATCAACCCACAGCCAAGACACCACTTTTTTTTTTAATCTTTAACAATTTGAATATTTGTTTTCGCCAAGGTACATTTTTCATAGGACTCGGGGAGCCCCAGAGGCATCGAGGGGAAAAAAATGAAAGAGATGTAGGGAGCCGTGGCTGGGGGCGAGGTTCAAACAATGACCTTTCTTGGTTTTTCGCCCCTAAGGTAAGAAGAAATCAGTGACTCCCCCGCCTTCAGAAGAGGGTGCATTTTCAGGAGGAAGCCATGGCTTCAGACAGCATATTTGAGTCATTTCCTTCATATCCACAGTGCTTCATGAGAGGTGAGTACATGCTGGTCTTTTAAATCTGCTTTTGCTCAGCTTTGCAGAGAATGTTGTAACTCGGTGCATTTACCGGCCGGTTCCCTGTCTGTCTGGTGGGAGGAATTCAAACGCAGGCTTATGATTACAAGGCTATTGGATTACTTATTCATCAGACGACAGCTCTTCAGAAACGTCTGAATAAACAGTTAAGCTGTTGAAGTGTTAGTCGGTGCGTGAGAACTCTGGCAAGTGCGAGTAAGTCGGCCTGGTCCCGGTCAGAGCCCTGCAGATGGCAAAGCTTGCGTGGAGCTGCCTGAGTTTTGGTTTTGCTCCCCCTTGCCCGGAGTGACAGCAGCTGAGTTATCCTGAGCTCAGCGTGCTCTGTGGCCCACAGTCCAGCCTGCCTGGGGCTCAGAGCCACCTGCAGCGCCAGCCAGCAAGGCTGTGCCAGCCTGGGGCAGAGGCTCACAGACAGGCATTAGACCAGCCAGGGACGGCAGGGCCAGAGCTGAGCCACTCTGTGGTGCCCGGGATGCAGAGAGCGCAGGAGCCGGGCTGACGGAGCCGGTCGGAAAGCACCGGGCTGCGGTTGCGTGTTGTTCCTTGTGGTCTCAGTGCAGAGGCAGCCGGCATCTTTCAAGAGAGAAAGGAAGCAAGTTGTGGTGTAGAGAGACCTCTCTCACAAAGAGCAATAAAGGTGTTTCCTAAGTCAGGCATGGTCGCCCTTCAGTTGTTAGATTGCAGGCTTCCCAATGGAACAGCGAGGGCGGGAAACCTGCCTCCGTCCTCGCAACCAGCCCCAGAAACGTGCCGAGCAGAAGAGGTGAGCTGTGCGTGTGACTGTGTGCACGCTCACTTGGTGTGTATCATCGGTGGGAAAAGAGGGCCATGCTGAAACTAATACAAATGTCGCAAAGTCACCGCAGAGTGTCAGGGCGTGCACACTGACCGGCGCCCGCCAAGTGTGGCTCGGTGGGGCGGCAGAGCCGGGGTGACACGGATGGGTTAGGGGGTAATCCGCTCTGGCTACAAACTCTTGAGTGCACCCAGATAGTATCCGTGACTCATGACTCATTCATGCAGCCAAGAGAGCCAGGGAATGCGGAGGGCTGCCGGCCACTTCGTCACAGCCAGCGCCATTGTGGGTGCCCCTGAGCTTCTGCATCTCTGGGTCCCTGAAACTCACACCCTTGACAAAGGTGTGCATGCCTGCGTGCGTGCACGCGCACACACGTGCGCTGGGGTGGCAGGGGAGGGGTCGGAATCTCAGGAGAAAGGGAAGAAAGCAAGTCATTAACCGACTCCAAGCTCCAAATTAAAGGGTTTTCAAAGGCTTCTTTACCGGCAGCTGAGGACATTTTAGTGAAGTTGAGTCATGCGCTGTGAGTGAGTCACACGAGGGGCCCCTCCCCGGCTGCGTTTCCTCTGGGCCGCTAACGAGCGAAGGAAGCAATATCGGTAGAATAACAGTGAAAAGACCTTCCTGCCTTGACTTGCTTTCAGTAAGCCCTGTGCAAAAACAACAGTTTCCTAGTCCACTGACCCAGGAAGGCGGAGTCAGGGAATTTCACACACGTGCCTGGACAGTGAGTTGGATTTCGGGCTGGGGTGCTGGCCTGCCTCCGCCTTCACTGGTCAGACAGCAGAGATGGTAAGGGGGCCTAGGGACCTGCACAGAACGGACACCAGGAAAGAGAGGCCCAGGGCTGGAACTAGGGGCAGTTAGCTTTCAAGGGGGCAGCATGGGGAGGGCCCTAGGACCCCCACCCCATCCCAGAAGGGCTCATGACCAAAGGTGTTTCCATTCGTACTTCTAGAAAAGGCACTTGGGGTAATACAATGTTGAGATTTAATTTCTGAGGACCAAAATGGAATCTCGGCAGTGTCCCCTGTTCAGTGTATCAAGGTGACCCATCAACAGGGCAGTTTCCATTGTCTGGATTTGCACCGCTCCCTCAAGCTTGGGAGGTGACAGATGTCACTGCTGTGGGGACCTTTTGGGCATTGCCTCAGCACCGGCTAGCACATTCCCCACGCTCTCCCACATGGGGTCCTCCCTGAGTCCAAACCCTGTGTCCACAGCCCGGCCATCAGCCCAGCCAGGACCATCCCTCTTTCCTGTCACCTGTCATTTACAGCGTGTGCTCCGTCCCAGCTGCCAGTGTGAGCAGGAGGGGAAAACACCTGGCTTTCTCCCTGGGGCGGCACTTTCCCAGTCCCTGCACTTCTCACCGGAGGAAACCCAGAACTCAGTCTTGGTGAGGTGCCCCTGTGGAAATCGGGGGGAAAGAGAGGCGTGGGCCCAGCCTCTGTGACTGCCTGCGCGGCTGGCATGCAAAGTGAGTGTGGTCTACCACAGCACACGCCGCATGGCGCCCTTGCTTCGTCCGCGGAGGCCGGGAGATAAGATGAAATCGAAATTCCCTGGAACGATCCCTCCGACTTTGCACCCCGAGGCTCTTGCCGAACCCCCACTTCGGCCCCCTCGCGAGGTGCAGCGTGGCGCCCCAAAGACTGCACGCAGTCGGTGCAGCAAGGAAAACAGGGGCACAGACGTATTTTGCAGAATGCCTCAGATGGCCTCGCTCTTAGAAGTGGCTTAGTGGTCTGTGCAAAGCCTGATGCTAATATGCCTCCGCGTTCCTAGAACCACAGGTAGAAATCTCAGCGGGGCTGACACGCCGCCGCTGGCTCAGAGGCGTCCCTCAAAGGGAATAGCAGAGCGCAGATGGGCCGCGTGTGGGGAGTGGGCCTCTCTGCGAGATCAGCCTGCCTGTATTTCCAGAAATACATTTATGAAGGCACTTCTGGCTCAACGGAAGACTTAAGATCACTGAAAAGTGTAGACAAATCTGGGTATTGTACACAGTGTGGAATCCGCAGGGTTTTTTGGGGCTGTCTAAGCCAAGCGCCGCAGCCCGGGGGGCTCCAACATGGGCTGTCTCATGATCCGGGGGCCCTGGTGTCGGGGGGGCCCTGGCGCCGCTGCATTGTCGTGGAGGCTGCAAGGTGTTGAGAAGGTTGGTTTCTTCTGAGGCTTCTGTCCTCAGTGTGGCACAGCCGTCTTCTCCCCGTGCCCCAACTTCTTCTGGTGAGGACACGCCCGTCAGGTGGGGTCAGGGGCCACGCTAATAATGGCTCGACTTAATGACCTCTGTGAAAAGCCCATCCCTAACTGTGGTCATGTTCTGAAACACTAGGCGTTAGGACTTCAATACGTGGATTTAGGGGCGGGCACAGTTCGATCCTAAGCAGGCCGTCCTCGCCAACCCGAAGGCCCCGGCCCGCAGGGCCGCCGTCCTTTCCCGGGTCCTGTCCTGAGAGTGGAAGGGTCAGCCCCCAGCCCCCGCGACGTGGGCCTCGCATTCTGACACTGCCCACCCATTTGGGAACTAATTTTAAAAAAAAAGGTGTTAGAAAATCTATCTAAACTCATAACGATACCCTTGGCCGTACAGTACCTTTACAGGCTGAGAAACCTTTGAAAATGACAAAGCGATTTGGAAATGCTTAAGTTTTAAGAGAGCAAAACGCCGTCCCCCAAAGCAGCCACCGCCTTGGCTCCACTTCCTCCAGCGACATTGTCCTTGTCATTCAGAACCCTCCCAAGAGACACTCTGCCACCAGGGCAGGGTGTGGGGTGCCAGGGAGGGGCACGGAGGCCTCACACCTGCGCCCACACCCAGGGCAGCCGCCACAGTGAGCAGCCAGGGGCGGGGCATCTTCGGAAGGGGCCGCTGACCCAGGAACCACAGGGCAGGACCCCTCGAGAGCCGTTGGAAGCAAAGAGGAGCCAGGAGGTCCCTTTGCTGGGAGCACATCTGAAATGTGGGTGCCGGAAAGGTCTGGCCATGGCTGAGACAGAGGGGACTGCCCATGAAGAGACTGCCTTGGAGAGACAGGTCTGGGCGGGTGTCCGTCCGAGGGGAGAGCCGGGCATTCGGAGAGCGGCCACCCCTCGCAAAGGGCCGGCAGAGGCGGGCGGCCTGCGCGGGGGCAGCAACAGACAGCCCAGCGGCTCCTTCTCTTCCTTGTCTGTCTCCTGGCCTTAGTCAAAGAGCCCAGAGCAGCTTCCCCCTTGGGCCTGTGTCCTCGTCTGCAGCAGCTGTCCTCGAAGTGGCTGCGCAGACGGACCCCGGAACCTGCGTTGGGTGCTCCGCACAGTCGTAACCACGGGGTAGCACTTGTCAGCGGGGCTCCTGGTGCTCCGTTCTCCGAGAGGACGCTCGGTCAGACTCGGCCGCGCTAGGAAGGGAGAGGCCCCTGCAGAAGGCGACACAGGGTGGGGGATGGAGATGGTGTGACGGGTCGACGCCAGAGGACAGGGAGGAGTCCTTGAGGCGGGGGGCACAGCCTGGCAGAAGGGTGAGCAGCAGGGACCCCGGTGGGACGCGGGCCGGTGGTGAGGAACTCTGCCCACGTGGCGGCCCCGCGACCTCTCCTGGTAAGCGTCCGCGAAGGACAGAGGGGAGGAGAGGCCTGGCTGCAGCTTGGCAAGGTTAGCTTTTACCGGTCCGAGCCGGTCGGGGCACGCACACCGCGGCAGAAACCTCCGCAGGTGCCCCTCCGCGTCGGGAGTCACGGCGGAGCTTTCTTTTCCTGAAGGCCCTTCTGGGGCAAAAAGCCATTTTGCCCGCTGAACCACACGCAGGTCCTCCGGGCCCCGAGGGGTGGCCGGTCTCCGTGCTCACCTGTGACATTCCGGACAGGTGCCGTGTCAAAGCCGGACATGCAGGCGGCCTAGGCCACTGGTCTTGCTGGGGAGGGAGCAGAGGCCTGCCCGGGAAACTCAAGGGAACTTTCCAGCGTCTCAGGCAACTCCGAGTGACCTAGATGAGTCATTCGACATCTCCGTGTCTCATCTCGGTTCTGTAAAACGGCCGACGGTGCTCTGGAGGGGCTCCCCTTCCAACGGGGGTTCCTGTCCCAGGACACTGAACGCCCCGTGGCACCTCGCAGAGAGGCCCCGGAAACCGCGCCGCCCGTGTCTTAGTTGAGCGACCGGGAGCAACCAGTTTCTGCTCTTCTGTTTTCTGATGGGAACTAGTCGCCCTCCCGATCCACCCGCAGACCCGGAGTGCTGTCCCTCGTTGTCTCAAACACTTGGACCCACGCCCGTTCCTCGGCGCACTCTCCGGAAGCTGCTCCAGGGCCGGACAGAGGTTAACATCTGCAAAATGTTTCTGCCACCCTTGTCCCCGTGCGTCTCTCGTCCTGCGTCCCGGGCGCTGCCAGGCCCCTGCGTCAGCCTTTTCCTGAGTAAAAGGGGCCCCAAGTGGTGTGTCTTTCTTGGCCTGTTTTCTCCTAAAATACGGTGACTCTAGCACTCCAGAGCGGTAGGAAGGGGGCCTTTCCTCTCACAGCTTTGCGGGCCGTGAGCGTTGTCAGGAAGTGCTCGAAGCGGGCATGGCGGTGGGGAGAGGGGGGTTCCTGAACACCCAGCAGCCCGGCAGCTCGTGGACAGGCCCGTGGCTCCCACAGGCTTCCCCGTGTTCGCTTCCGGCACCCCCCCATCCCCGCCCCTCCCCTGCCCCGGCGACGATGAGAGATCCCTGAGAAGGGAAAGCAGCAGCCGAGCGGGAGACATGCACCCTGTGGCCAGATGAAGATTGAAATGCTGCCTCTTTGACAGTGACGCACCGAGTGTGCCGCTCATCAGCGAGAGCCACGGGGGCCGCACAGAAGGGAAGACCTGGCTCCTGTGGCCCAAGCAGTGGGCCCTGGCCTGTGCCGTGTGACTAGCCATTCTGGAGTAAGCTGTCCCTGCCTGGTACGGCGGGGACCGGGTGCTCCTGGGCTGGCATGCCGCGCCTGCAGCCAGGGGGCCTGCAGCCCAGATCTGTCCGGGCAGGAAGGAGACGGAGGCCTCTGGGCCGCTCCTGGTGGGGATCTGTCTTTTTACTCGGGAAGGGCAGCCCTTCTCTGCAAGCTTCCTCTCCACATCTCGGGGCCAGAGCCATGGCACCAGGCACTGGCTGGAAGGTGCCCAGGACAATGTGGTTGTCACTTTCTAGCTCACAGAGTGGAGGAACATGGAAGGAAAGGTGGCTGGGAATGGATGTCCAGTGACTGAGTGTGGCCTCGGCAGTGACAGCGGACACTGTCCCCAGGTGGACGGTGCTGTCCAGTGGCGTTTCATCTCTTTGGTTTCCTGTGTTAGCAGCACTCTGAAAACACACGCAGAGAAACTTCGAGTCTCTCTTCATTCCTTCTTGGAAGTTGCAGGTGGATGTGGGAGGGTGGGGAGGGTGATGTTTATCCCCGATTTATTGAAATCGGGCTGGGGACAGGATGGGGAAGGGCGGGGAGCTGGCTACATGGGTGCCACAGCCACACCTTCCTGCCGTGGCAAAGCCCGGGGCGGCGCTGGGCTCTCTCACAGCGTGAGGGAAGCGACACAGCCTCCTATCAACGGCGTGTCGCTCGTGTGAACGCCGCCACCCTGGCCGTGGGACACACGTGTCCGTGCGTGACCAGAAGTGGTTTCCTTCTGTCTCTGCCTCATCCTTTCAAATTCTCACAGCCTCGCAGCCCAACACCTTCAAACGTTTAGTTAAGGGGAATTCTTTTCTACAGAACTTCTCAAGCGAAACTTTCTTTTCCGTCGCCCTCCCTGAGTGTGCCGAAAACTGTCTCATCTCAGAGAGAGCCGCGGCCATCAGATCACAAGTGCCCGTCCAGGCGACGGGACACCCGCACACACCTTGCACTTCTGTGAGTGACAGATGATTTCTGCTGCGTAGTGACTGGCCTGTCTCCCCCCGCCCCCCCGCCACGTCTGGATGCAGGTCTGTCTCTCTGCAAGCCAACGCCTTATTTAAAATAAAATTTAAAAAAAGTCTGTTTCGTTTTCTCCAGAAATAAGAAATAATGTCCATTTTTCGCTCTGTTTTGCTGCCAGGTTGGTGTTCATTAGAGAATCATTGACTTTGTAAGTGGCCCTGCCCCCCGGTTCGGGATCCTTAGGTGTCTGTTTTCAGATGGACTTCTTTTTAAGTCATGAGCTCCCCCAGACATTTCCGGGGCCCCAGCGGTCACCAAAGATAGAAATCTCAGTTGGATAGTTGGGTGTGTCCAATGGCTCTGCCCGTGTCCACACTGGTACTCCCTTCTGTCAACTCGCCACCCGTGCTCAGCTGGTTCTAAGCCAGGGCGCGACCTCTCGGTCTCGAGCCCACGCGCGTTGGAGAGAGAAGTGCTGGCTCCGACCTCGGCAGAGCCGCTGCTCCGTCCCCTTCCCCGGCCTCCCAGCATTCCCTCCTGGCCTCTCCGGGGTCCTCGCCAAAAGAGGACCGTGACCCCCTAGACAGAACGCTCTCTGACCGCCGCTGGAGAATGAAATGGAAAGATGTGAGCGATAAATCAAATAGCCGCAAGAATCACCTCAAAGCTACATTGCTTCTGAAAATGTGTTGGATTTCAGATTTCGTTTTTGGTAGGTCCTAAAGAAAGATCTAGAAGATATCGCAGTAGTCAGCTTGCCAGCCGGGGCTCCGTGAGTAAGAGCAGAGAGCAGCGGGACCCTGAGCACACGGCAGGGGACTCGGGGTCCCCTCCGCCCCAGGAGGTGAGGACTGGAAGGAAGGCTGGGCATGTGCTCAGAGCAGCCCCCTCTCTCACGACTCAGTGTAGGAGCAAAAACGGTGAACGTGTGTAGCCTTCGATGTTTATTTTCTGTCGCAGCCACAAAAATGTTCAAAGGGCAGTGTAGATCACTGAAAGCCCCGGTCGGAGTGCGTTTTCCCCAGCAGCTTTCACGCCAACCACAGCGCGCCGCTCTGTGACGCGGCTGCCGTTTGCACTTTGAACTCCGTGCACCCAGCCCTCACTGCACACCACCTGCAGGCTGCATCTGTGCAGGCCTGCCCCTCCCCAACAGTCACCACCGAACTTGACACCAACCCACTTGGCAAGTCTGTAATTTAGAAAATCTGAAAGCGCAAATAGGCACCAACCCACCCCAAGGGTCTGGCGGGACTGCAGCGAAGGGGAAAAGCATCCATGCCTTCGGGAGCTCGCTCTCTCTCTCTCTCTCTCTCTCTCTCTCTCTCTCTCTCTCTCTCTCATCCTGGCCCTTTCCAGCGCTGGCATGTGTACACGGTAGGAGAGAATGAGGACGGGATGACATTGGACTGACAGGCAGGAACAGAAACTCACTCTTCTGTTGCGTGATCACTGTTGGTGCGGCCCAGCGTGGCTGCTCCCCTCGGAGTCCTAGAGGAGAGGAGCGGTGATGAAACCACCCTACCCAGATATTCGGGCTGTGGAGGGTGTGGAGTTACATAAAGAAGCACAAATGGCAACAATAGAAATTCTGTTCACCTGCCAATCATCCTCCATCATTACTTCATAGTAAAAAAATAAACAAAGCAACGCCGCCCCTACGCTGCCCTCCACGCCGTGTGCAGAACAAAGAGATAATTGTGTGGGAGAGGTGGGTGAATCTGTGTATTTAGCAAATGAACTATGAGGCATTGTCCCGTTTCATACTTTCTAAGTTATCCGTGTGGGTGTGTTTTCCCCATATAGTTATATATAGTTTTATATACTGCCGTTGGCATCTGAAACCATATAACTTTATATATACATAAAGTTTTATATATGTAGAAGCTTCTGGGGTTTTCCTGGAGTGACCTTAGACGTCTCCTTGACTCAGAGCACCAGACACATTCTCTTGTCCCAGGTCCCTCAGCCGGTCAGTCCCAGAATCGGAACCAGGACCTGGGTCATCTCCGCTCTTGCTTCCTAGTATTTCGAAGACACTAGGTGACCGATGCCACTCGGGCGTCTAAGTAACTAGCAGACAGCACCCCCCTGCCGGATTAACCCCGGTCTCCGTGGGCAAACACGGTGTCAAGCCCCTGGCGTGGGGCCCGCAGCCTTCACAGCTCGTGGGCGGGCAGCGTGGCCGCCGGCCTCGCCACCCTGCTGCGTTCCCAGTGGGTCGGTCTCACCCACGAACCGACCCCCCGTGCTGCCTTTGCCAAGCACACGCCACAGGCGGCTGCGCTCCTCAGGCAATTGTATGGTTAACCAGGTTGGTTTTGAGGAGCATCTTTGGGGAAATCTGAATGGCCAGAGAGCCGCAAACATGCATGTTCATGCAGAGGGGTGCAGAGGCAGCCTTGGCCCAGGCGGCAGCCTCCAGAGGAGCCTTGGGACGTGGGACAGTGCTGTCCTTGTGCAAAAGGGGGACCCAGCAGAGACACAGGTCCTCACGGCACTTCTGGTTCAAGGCTCTTACGCTCAGAAGTGGTCCCCATCGGGAGAAATAAAGGGACCCCCCCATGCATACAGCCCAGCATTCAGAACCCACATGCCTTAGGCCTTGGAGACCCCAGCGCAGTCTCTTCCCAGGATGCACTGAATGTGAGAAAGCTGTTTCCAGGCAGAGCGGGAACTGCTGAGTGTCATGCACTAATTTCCAAACTGCTTTAGTCACATTTCATATAAGTAAAAGGTATTCGGCATGCCCCCAGCCCGTGCGCATTTATTTATGTATAAATTACATGCCTGCGCCACTCAGCGATGTGATGTAATGATGGCATGTGCATTATAAAACACATGCCAAAAACAGAACTTAGGGTTAAAACTAAAAATGCAACTTGTGATTTTTCCCCTTCCCCCCCACACCGACGCATCCCTCAGTCTGACTCAGAAAGTCCCCCGATTCCCACCAGTGTCTCCTCGTCCTGCCGACGGGCACTCAGCCGCTGCCAGCGGCCCTTTTGTCCTTCGCCCGGAGGCTTCGGTCAATGTTGATGTGTAAACTCCACTCCGGGAGGAATTGTGTGTCTGGGGCCACCGTGTCCTGGGGTCCTGGTCTGTGAGCCATCTGTTAGAGGGGCCAGAGGGAGGACAGGCCTGACCGGAGCAGGGCGGCGGGAAGCAGGGAGCCCAGGGCCGAGGGTGGGCTCAGGCGCTGGGTTTCTCCCCATCCCCTGTGCCACGCTCTGTGTGACCCTGAGCCATTCACCCGCCCTTGCAGATCCGCAGGCCTCTCTCCTGTGAAGCAGGCACAGCGGCCCCTGCTCTAGAGGACCTGAGGGAAGAGCTAGGAGCACTGAGCACAGAGAGGAAGGCAATTAGTAAAAGCAACTCTGGAAAATGCCACCAAGGTGTGTAGGATGAAGTCTGGGGCAGGAGAGGAGCCTCATGGAGCCCAGAACACGGCCCTGGGACCGTGCTGGGAGCCCGGCGGGTGTCACGGTGGAAAACTGGGTCTGCCCCCCCGCCAGGCAGCGGTGCAGATGCGGTTTCTGTGCCCCTGGCTGAGGGCTGAGCTCGCTAATATTTAAATCAGTCACAGGAATAGCTGGTGTTCCTTGAGCACGTAATACGTGCAAGGCGCCAGCATGATACCGGCTTCCTGCGTCACTCGTTACATCCTTCACTTGAACCTGGGGCAGGTGCTCTGGTGGCCGACCCCTGGTGCCAAGGGGAGTGTGACCAGCAGAGGCGGGGCAACCTGCCTGAGGCAGGAGCTGCTGTGGGGGAGGAAGCCAGGTCCCCTGGAGGTGTCTAGATGCAGAGCCTGCTGTCGCCTACAGGAAGGAAAGGGGGTTCTGCCGTTCTCTTGCTTTGACGCACGAGAGGGCAGAGCCACATGGAGGTAGAGACTCATCAAGGCCCCTGGACAGCAGGTGACATTGTGGGGGGAGAGCTGAAACTCAGGTGGCTTCAAGCCTGGGCACCGTGCAGTGTGCTGGGCTGCCTGCGTGGCTCTGGGTACGTCCGGTGGCTTTAGGTCCCCACCATCAGAGTTGATTGTGGCCCTCCCCCTAGAGCTGTCCCCTGAGGGAGACATTCACATGGTTCCAGGACAACCCCTGGAAGGGGCACTCCTTTCAGCCTGTGGTGTTCAGACTGGAGCAAGCTTCAGAATCCTGTCCCCAAAATGGTATGAGGTGCAGGCTTGGCAGGGTGGGGGGGACCCACGGCAAAGCCTTTCCTCCCAGCCAGTTGGCCTGAGTCCCTCAGAGGTGACAGAGCGTGACACAGCGAGGGATTTCCTGAAAAAATCCTAGGGGGGGCATGTAAGGCTGACCCTGTGTTTACATGACCTTGGAGGATAGCACTTCCCAAAATGCCATGTTCCAGGTTTCTCCTTGCCCCATCCTGGTCCGTATCCTGAACCCAGGTACAGAAGGACTCACGGACAACCCCACAGGTAACCAGGGCCTTCCCACCCAAGCCCGTCTGTCAGGGCATCCCCGGGGACCGGCACTGCGGCAACACCGACCCTGGCCAGGGAGGCGCCCAGCAAACGCTCCCACTGGTCACTCTTGTGGTTGGGTTACAAATTCTGCCAGAAGCAGGTGCGTCCGCCGTGACGGCAGGAGGTGGCCTCAGGCCCGCCGCACACAAGGCCCTCCACGCTGCCAGGGCCGGGTGCACAGCCAAGAGACCCGCTCCCGGGGGAGCCCCCGAGAACAGCCCCACACTCTTCCGCAGAAGCATCTGCCACCCCAAAGTCTACCGTCATCACGTCACCTCGGGCCAGTCGGCGGGTGTGAGGTTTGCTTTTCCTGCTCTTCAACGTGATTTGTGTAAAAGGCAATTTTCGTCCGATTATTCTGCAGCCAGTTACTACAGGAAGTTCCTCGCCTCCCTCCTTGGTCTCCACGTGGCCGAGGGGCAGTAATTCAGGGCGTTTCCCCCAAAGCCGGCTCAGCCAGCACAGCCCCTGCTCGCGAGAAGGCAGGGAGCCCCGCCAGCCTTAATTGTTACGATGCGGACATCTTAATGGGAACAAATTAAAAGGCGCTCAAGCTAAT
>PVJI01016931.1:0-37178 GCA_004026765.1 Micronycteris hirsuta
TATTAGGTGAGACATCATTTTCATACTTCTTTGATATTTACTTCTATTTATATTTAAAATACTATAGCTCATTTAAAGTCCCTGTATAAAAGTTTAATGTCTGGGCTTCCTCAGGTACAGTTTATTGATTGCTTTTTCCCCTGGGTATGGGACATACTTTCTTGTTTCTTTGAATGTCTATAATTTTTAGCAAAACTGGATATTTTAAATAATTATGGGGTAACTCTGGAAAGTAGACTTACTTACCCCCTTTGCCAAAAGGTGGATGCAGTTGCTGGCATTTTTATTTGTTAAGTGACTCATCTGAACTAATTTTGCAAAGTCTATATTCTTTGTAATGTAGAGACATTGATGTCTTGCTCAGGGAGTTTTGTGGGGAGTTAATCACTGGACAGGGGTTTCCTTAAACACCTAAAATGAATAACTCTCCCAGTCTTTGCTGAGAGCTTTGTGTGCTTGTGGAAAACACCCTTCAACACTCAGCCAGGAAGCTGACTGCTCTGCCTTATCCCTGTGCAAATTCTCGAGGTCAAGGTAAGGTGAGAGTTGATGGTGCTCTCAGGGCTCCCCTGATCAGGCACACAACCCTTCGCTTGTGAAAAGCCTCACACATATGCATGCACATCTAAATTCCTAAGAAAGTCAGAGCTTGACAGACCCCTACAACTATCTCATTCCTCGGCTTTTCCTTTCCCGTTCTTGGGTTAGCCAATGGTTTGCTGCGACGGTTATTCACTGCTTTGGGCAGCTACTGAGTGCCTCTGATTTTTCCCCCCCCAGATCAATGTCCCTGTAAAAAGGCTTTTCACATTTGGCAACTTCTGAGCAGGCAAAACGAAGACAGCCTTGCAAGTGAGGTCTTCCAGGGAACCACCAGACGAGTCAAATAACGAGGATTCTTTGGGAACGAGGGTTTGAAAGAGCTCCAGCCCACTCACCCCTACAATGGCTTCTACGCTGTTGCTTCTCCTTGGGTTGTGGTCTAGTGTTTTCAAGGGCACAGAGCTGGTAATGGGAGGGAGGGATGGAAACAGGGCAAGTCTAATGCCACAGAGCTCACTGCTCTGACGTCCAGCTATTTCTCGAGTAAATATTCCTTGGATTGCTGCAGTTTTTGGTTCATTTCCAGAGTTCTGAAAGAAGTTGATTCTGACACTTTTTGCCATTTTTTCTCCTTGCTTTTGTGAAGGGGAAATTTTCAGAAGTCCTTCCTCCACCATTTTTGTTAGTATCAAGTATTTAAAACCATGTTATTTTAGTTTTTAACAAAATGAATCTTGTTAAAACAGTAAAGCTGCCACCATTGACATTTCTAAGCATTCGCGTGGTTCAAGTTTAACTGTTTTATAAATAGTGGCAGCTATAAGAACAACCAAACTGGATACAGTACGAGTTTTAGAAAATGTCCACACTCAATGAATAAATATTGCCATTTTTCAGTATGTAGACTGAGTCTTAGAAAATCCTTTCATTATATAGAAGGAGAAGGAGGAGGAGGAGATGGAGAAGAAGAAAGAAAGAAAGAAAGAAAGAAAGAAAGAGAGAGAGAGAGAGAGAGAAAGGAAGGAAGGAAGGAAGGAAGGAAAGAGGGAAGGAAATCTTAGATTATGAGTCTCCAAATTGCTATTAAAAACCGAGCCTGATATTCACTGATACAGTTAGCAAGGATAATCTATACTCTACTATAAGGTGAGTGGATCAGCAAACCTGGCCAACTTTGCAAGTCTCTTAACTGCATATGGAAATGATCTCCAAATGCATCACCTGTTCCACAGCCACCACACTGGGCTGCCCATTCCTGTCTGGCTCTGAAGGACAGGATCTATTGAGGCGTGATCCAAAGGGAACATCCCAGGCAGAAGCGCATTCCCCTTTCCTGACACAGGATGACAGTCACCAAGCTGTGATTGATCCCTTTCCTAGAGACACTTACATCTCTTCAGGTCTATTGGCTGAGGACACAGGGAGTGACTTCCTGGGTAGACACAGTGAGACCGGCAAAAGTTTTCGAGAATCATAGAGCTATTCTCTAGAAGGCAGACTATAAAAATCCCCTCCGTTTATAAGAAGGCAAGATAGTCACCAAATTCCTGGAGAAACGCAGGAGAGCTTCATTAGGGATAAGCAAGAGTTGGTAGAAACCGCAAAAATAATAAAAGCATAACGAAATGCCTGAAGTTACGTAAGAACACATTTCAAAGTAATGTTCTAAAGACAGTCTGTTTACAAGTCTGTGAAATGAAGTTACATCTTAATATTTAATTACATCAGGTCGCATTAGTGTTTGACCCATGAGTGATTCATGTTTATAAATCAGCTGAATAAAAATGTTTTGACTTCTGAAGCAATGTGTTGTGTTGAAGATTCGTAAAGACAAAAACGTCTGAAATTGTCATTTGGGAGACGGAAACCTCATTTTACTATTAATAATTTTTAAAACTAGCTTTGGAAGTCCCCGGCGATTCCAAAACAGGTGTTTTAGGGAAAACGACATTCAAAGGCTATAAGTCCTTTGTTTTAGACTGTAGACATTTTCACTCATAACGCAAACGTGGAAAAACAGCAAGACGTGCATTAGAGTAGTGAGTGTGTGATGATGTGTAGTGAGTGTTGAACCTGTTGACAAGAAATGTTGAAAGTGCACTTCTCTTTTCAGAAGAAGGAGGCCGGGCAACTGGGTCCTCCACCAGCCAGAGCTCTTTTGTGTAGTGATCATTTAAAAAAAAAAAAATAGCCCTGGCTGGTGTAGCTCAGTGGATTGAGCATGGGCTGGGAACCAAAGGGTCCCGGTTCGATTCCCAGTCGGGGCACATGCCTGGGTTGCAGGCCAGGTCCCCAGTGAGGGCCATGTGAGGAGCAACCATACACTGCTTTTTCTCTCCCTCTCTCCCTCCCTTCCCCTCTAAAAATAAATAAAAAATCTAAAAAAAAAAAAAATTTAAAAAAAAATAAGTGTGCTCAAAATATATCTTTTATTCATTGAAGATGCAACGTTTCATCTGCACAATGCTATATCACCTGGGGCTTGGGCATAACAATTGGGCATTTTGAATAACATTGATGGGGCAGTCCGCTTAAAACAGATCACCTTTTACACTGTATCATAAGAAGGCCCCTCCCTAACAGGCTACTCTGTGTATTAAAATTTACCAATAACTACATCTGAGATTATTCATGGAAACTTACCTGAAGAGACTACATTTTCCCAGTAACTCACTTTTTTTGCATTACTATAACTGCATGAAATATTTCTCTATGTAGCATAACTGTTAATCAAAAAAAAAAAAGAGTAACTTTAGAATTTTTTGCAAAGTTCTGCACATAATTCAAATACATAGCATGTAGGCAAATGTTCTCCAGTCTCTAATACTCCTATATATCAAAAGGTTAAGAATGACTTCAGTGAAGGCCCGGCTGGTGTAGCTCAGTGGATTGAGCATGGGCTGGGAACCAAGAGGGTCCCGGTTCGATTCCCAGTCAGGGCACATGCCTGGGTTGTGGGCCAGGTCCCCAGTGAGGGCCATGTGAGAGGCAACCATACATTGTTCTTTCTCCCTCCCTTCTCCTCTCTCTGAAAATAAATAAATGAATAAATAAAAAAAAGAATGACTTCAGTGAATCCAGTACAAAATTTTTATAATGAACAGCACCAGGGAAGCCAAATTATAAATGGCTTTTCTCATCAATTAAGCTGGGAGCTGCACTGACGGTTAAGGTCCAGACTGCCCAATGTTGGCCCACTGCTGGTGTTCAGTGCTCATTGTCTACAATAGGCACGGGGAGGATTCTGGGATTGTGTCTCATAAAGTTGCCCTGGCCAGTGTGGCTCAGCTGGTTGGAGTGTTATCCTGTACCCCTAAAGGTTGAAGATTCGATTCCCAGTCAGGGCGCATACCTAGGCCATGGGTTCGATGCCTGGTTGGGTCACGTACAGGAAGCAACCAATCGATGTCTCTCTCTTTCTCTCTGTCTTGCCTTTCCTCTCTCTCTCTCTAAAAGCAATCAAAACATGTCCTTGGGTGAGGATTAAAAAAATTGTCATATCCTTATATCAGCGAGAATCCTGAATATCAGGTTAGCACATTGCACTGTAAGACATGATGGCAGAGTGTGAAATAGATGCTGCAATAGATTTACTGTCATTTATGTGACAGGCAGCAGCCACTTGGGCCTGAATCACACCTGGGAAGGCTCACGCCACACTTCTCACCTGCCAGCTTAGGGATATGTGGAGGTTACGCTAAAACTTCAATTACTTGAAAGGATGAAAGAACTGTTATATTCTCATGCAGACCTTCAGCTTCTATTGAACGACGAGCCTTTGAAAGCTCAACAGGCCAAGGTATGAAAGGGATGGGAGGAAGTTAGAACAGTGGAAATGCAGCTGGAACAGACGTCACGTTCTGCCTTCACCGCTCTACGTGGACAGTCTGCTTTCCGGGCAGCAGGTGGTGGGATTGTGAAAAGATCACACATTTGTCAGCAACGGGGAGGGATTTTCAGCACTGTTAGAGCCTAGCCTTGCCGATGTGCGGCAGCCAACAAAATCCCATAAACCAAATTGGAGACAAGTTTGACGTTATTTTGGAAATCACTTTTCTACCGAATAAACCTTCTTGGTTCCCCGTTCCCATCCTGCCTTCGAGAAAACACTGTCTAATAAAAACAGGTAAAAACGGAAAAGAACACCTTCACAGCCATCAGATGAACACCATGTTAAAGCGCCACCCTGTGAAGGGAGGAGCAAATAAGTGGCTCCCCCATTAAGAGCATTTCTTCGGTCAGGGCGTAATCTCAGACTTTCCATTTGCGGCCTTTTTGCAGAAGTCCAAGGCTGAACTTGGACCTGCTCTTCCTGTATCTTCTCGGTGGTATCTGGATGACAGCGTGTTAAGTACATAAGAAATCTAGGGTCTCAATGAAGATAACCTAATGCTCCAGGTATTTCAATAAATGTGCACAAGCTGTACTCAGAATCACCCCGCTCCCAACTAGCAGCAGAAGTAGCTGAAGGCTGTTTTTCACATGTCACAAAAATATTTCAGTCACTATAAAGTTCATCATAAACCCCACTGACAAGAAACACTGTAGGTCACATTTTGATGTATTTTCCTCCTCCTTTCGTCTTTGCCAGAAAATGTCTGGACCCAGAAAGAAAAGGATCAGATCTTTTAAAGCCTCAAATATTCCTCAAACGCTTCTCAAATAAACAAATCTTATCGGGAAATCAGATGTGTCAAAAATTATTTTTCAGTAAATAGTCCTTCAAAATAGGAGTGTATTTTATTTATAGTCTACATTTTTATTTTTAAAATCCCTCATGGAAGTCTCTCAACACACTGCAAAACTTAAAAACAAGGTTGTAACTTTCCAAAGCGTGCACACTAGGACCCTTTGGAAGCCCCACGGGCGTCTAACTTCTCTGCCAACTCAGGAACCACCCCCACCCCTGCCATTCAATGCTATTGAGGTTGTGGGGTTTGCTTCAATGTGTTATGAACACGGAGAATAACCTCGGGGTGAAATGATCCTCTGGGGGAAGAGAGAGAAAATTAGAAGTATCCTTGAGTTCTATGTGTTCAAAAGTTAACTTGCTGATATTATCAAATTATGGTTCTTCAGGGAACTGAAACTTGCTTTCAATTAGATTTGGGAGGCCCATCAGACTGAACAGTGTGCGTAGGAGACACTTGCATACAAAGAAAAACACACAAGACAAAGGGTCCTCAATTTGGGGGAGGATATATTCCAACTTTGGGGGAGGGCGAAGGCGTTTCAGCTCTGGAGCTCAGTCTTGACACCTCCAGGCAGTTTTGAGGTCCTCTGCGTTTGACAGGACAGGATGTAAGGTCCTGTTTGGCCTGGCTGAGCTCTCTTGTCCCTTGGCTGCACAAACAGCGTGTGACATGCAGGCAACGGCAGCGTCAAGTTGGCGGCGGCACTCCTGGGGCCCTTGAGTGTTTATCAACTCAGCAGGTCAAAAGTCTGCAGACACCGAGTGGAGCAGCAGTACGCCACGAAACTAACCGTTGTCCTCCTGGAAGAGGGAAAAAAAGAAGGGAGAGCAGAGCGCTGTGAGTTCACGATGAAAGTCTCGGGATTCTTTCCATCAGACCGTCTTTTTCTTTCTTAAAATAAAGGATTAGGTATGGTCAACACAGCGCCTTGCAGAAACGTAAATTTCCTTTCAGAACTGAGCCCTGGCATCAGGTATGCGTGTGCTCATTTTATTAGCAGTTTTCAGATGACATAATATCCCTCGGTTAACTGCGAAAGAAAAACAAGCTTTCTTCACGTTACGGTCTGAAATCTGCCTACTAGGACCAGTAGGGCAATGATAGAATTTCAAATGCATTATGAAAATCATGCAATGGAAAACCACACCAATTTGGCTCAAACACACACACGCCCCCCAGAGAACTTAAAAAACATAATTGTAAGGAATTTACCCTACAAATGTATTTAGAGAGATTGCTTGTAGGCGCCATCTCAGAATCTGAAAAATAGAGTTTGAGAGTCCTCTTCCCAGCAAAAGCAGTACTCAAGGGAAATTTTTAGCACTAAACGTATGCATTAGAAAAAAATGCTCTAAAATAAGTAGCCTAAGTTTTCAACAAGAAGTTGGAGAATAAAGAGTTAATTTACGTCTAAAGCAAGTAAAAATCGTAGAGCATATTCTGTGTCCATTATGAACTCAGACTAGAACTCAGTAACAGAAAGACCACAGGAAAAGCCCAAAATGTGAAAATTAAACAACACAGTTCTCTGACCTTTTCTAATCCAGGGGTCAAATGACCACTTTCCCAGCGGGTAAAGACACAGTCTCAAAAGACACAATCTTCCATGAATGAGCGGAAACAAAAATTACAACACATCAAAAACTTCTGACATCAAGTGGGAATTATGCTGGGTCTATAAGGCTGGTTCAATATTTGAAAAGCAAGGTCAACCACCGTATCGACAGGTTAATGATGAAAAATGTGTGTGGTATCAATGGATGCAGTAAAAGCACTGGGCAGAATACGATATCTATTCATGCTCAAAACTCTCAGCAAACAAGGAATAGAAGGGATCTTCTTCAAGTTAATAAATAGAATCCATAAAAAAAACTTGCTAACATACTTTATAGTGCTATCTGCTTTCACACCATAGTCAACATAGTACTGGAAATTCTAACCACTGCAATAAAACAAGAAAAAGAAATAAAAGCCAGACAGATTGAAAAGGAAGAAATAAAACTATCCCTGCTTTTGGACAGCATAACATCACCGCACAGAAAATGCCAAGGAATCTACAAAAATACTCCAAGCCTTTTAAGCAAATTCAGCAAGGTTGCAAGCACAGAAGATCAAAAATTTAAAATCAACCATGTGTCCATATACTGACAATGCACACATGGAAACTGAAATTGGAAACTAGTGTAAGATAATTTATAATCACACAGAGAAAGTGAGATACTGAGGTATCGACTTAACACTGAAGGGTCTGTCTGCTGAAAATGATTAGATGCTGATGAAAGAAATAAAAGAATACTTAAATAAATAGAGAGACGTGCCTGGCTGGTGTAGCTCAGTGGATTGAGCGCGGGCTGGGAACCAAACGGTCCCGGTTCGATTCCCGGTCAGGGCACATGCCTGGGTTGCGGGCCAGGTCCCCGTGAGGGCCATGTGAGAGGCAACCATACATTGCTGTTTCTCTCCCTCT
This sequence comes from Micronycteris hirsuta, assembly GCA_004026765.1. Classification (NCBI taxonomy): domain Eukaryota; kingdom Metazoa; phylum Chordata; class Mammalia; order Chiroptera; family Phyllostomidae; genus Micronycteris; species Micronycteris hirsuta. The sequence goes on from PVJI01016931.1 coordinate 7,705, forward strand.
CTGTCTCCCTCCCTTCTCCTCTCTCTAAAAATAAATAAATAAAAAATCTTTAAAAAAATAAATAGAGAGACGTATGTGTTCACACATTGGAAGACTCAACCTAGTACATGTGTCCACTCTTTCCAAATTGATGTATAGATTTAATGCAGTTCTTATCAAAATCCAACACAAGAATGTTTGGGACAAAGATAAGCTTATTCTAAAAATTACATGGAGAAGCAGAGGACCTAGAATAGTTAAGAGAGTCCGGAGAGAGAAGTATAACTACAGTAATCAGGGCAGTTAGGTGCTGACTGAGAGACAGACACAGGTCAACGGAATGGAAAAGAGAACACCGAAGAACATCTTCAATATGTTGGGGCAGGTCAAGATTGCTTAGGACCCCAAAAAGCACTGTCTATGAAATTAAAATGGAAAATGTGGCTTGATCAAAATTAAAACCACCTGCTTTGCAAATTGCACTTGTAAGAAAACAAAAAGGCAAGCATCACTTTTGAGATTTTCTTAACTCAGGAAATTATATAAATTTCATTATTAGATACTTTGTATTATCTTAATTTAAATTTTTTTTTTTTTTTGGTTAGAACTCAAGTTCATATAATTTGCTACACCAGAATATATGTATTTGTGTCGATCACAATGGAAAGAAAGCTGACACAAAATGATCTTAAATGGCAAGCGCATTTAAAAAAAAATTTATTCATTTATTTTTAGAGAGATGGGAAGGGAAGGAGAAAGAGAGGGAGAGAAACATCAATGTGTGGTTGCCTCTCACACGCCCCCCACTGGGGACCTGGCCTGCAACCCAGGCATGTGTTCTGACTGGGAATCGAACTGGTGACCCTTAGGTTCCCAGCCTGAGCTCAATCCCCTGAGCTACACCAGCCAGGGCCATATTATGCAAACTCTTAGCCATAAATACAGATATGCATTATCACTGACCCCAAAGTATTGCATTTCTACCAACACTATGGGGAATCGAACCAGCAGTCCTTTGGTTTGCAGGCCCGTGTTCAGTTCACTGAGCCACACCAGACAGGGCAGCAATTGCATTTTTGAGGATCAGCTAACTAATCTTTACTTTGTTTTTAAAAGGTAATTATGTTAAGCAAAAATCATTCATAGAGGTAATACATTTCAAACCACAGCGGTCGAATTTTTAACAATAAAAGTTCTAAGCACAAGAATCCCACTCTATAGAGACGTGGGACTTTTATTCACTGAAGCACAGTGCCCACTGGGTCATCATTAACTCCTGCGGTGCAAGGGGTGGGGAGGGTGGGTAACCTGGAGGTGTCCTATTTCAGCTACAAAGAAATACCAAGTCTGCATACTATTTACTTTTGGGAGACTCATCTAATAAAATGTTCTATCTGCCTGTTGCACTAATGACTAAGCTGTCACAAGTGTAGCCACAAGTCTACTGCATTAGGAACAGATTTGTGTTGGGGAGTTCCTTAAAAATGCCAGGGCTGTGGCACTAGAGACGTGATAGTTTTAGGGGGAGAGGCTCTGAGTTAAGCAATTAACTGTACGGTTAGGAGAGAGATGCTCATCCATTCTACAAAGAACATCAGACATGACATTTGTTGCTTTAGAATCTGAGCATATTTATAGGCAAGGCAGAAGTAAGAGCATTTCAGCTTACTTTCAAAATACAGAAATACCACTATTCTAAAAAAAAAAAATCACAATGTTGTTGGCAGATATTGGAGCCCACAAAAATCATAAGAAATGTGATATTTTCTTTGCAAATGTGTTTCCTGATTAGAACCAAAAAGCATATCTTTGACTCATACAGAAATTCAAGCCAAAAGAAAAATAACATTTATTAGACAGAGTTGATCAGATAAAACCCCACGCCTGTGTACATGGTAACTTATGGTAGACCCATCTAATAGCATATAGTATCTGCTTGTCACATGTACATTAACTGTTTCTCAAGGAAAGATTCTGTGTGCAGAACCAGATCCTTAAATAATACATATTTGCTTCTCTACTGTATCGGTTCCTGACCTGGAAGTTCAGGGGTGAGGTATGTATGGTAAATGAAGTGGTTTGGTGATAGCTTAATCCCCAATACATAGTACAGAGTTTGGCAAATAGCAGATGGTCAATACATAATTGTTAAATGATAGAATGAGGAAGAAACAGTTAAGAACAATTTACTTACATCTGTTGAAGAGTATTTTAAAATATTGTTACAACATTTAAAAATATATCACAAAGCTCCAGTAAACAAAACAGTATGGTACCTGCATAAAGGCAGATTACAGACCAACGGAACAGAATAGAGAGTCTAGAAATATTGCACTCACCGCCCCCGCCCACCCATGCCCAGAGTCAACTGATCTTCCACAAGGAAGCCAAGAATACACAACAGAAAAAGGATAGTCTCTTCAACAAATGGTGTGGGGGAAACTGGGTATCCACATGCAAAAAATGAACCTGGACCCTTATCCTACATCACACACAAAAAATCAACTCCAAAGGCATGGAAGACTTAAATGCAAGACCTGAAACTGTAAAATTCCTAGAAGAAAACATAGGGTAAAACTTTTTGACATTGGTCTCAGCAATGATTGCTTGGGTACGACATCGAAAGCACAATCAACGAAAGCAAAAATAGGTAAGTGGGACTTCACCAAACTAGAAGGCTTCCGCACAGCAAAGGAAGCAACCAAGGAGAGGAAAAGGCAGCTTATGGGTAGGGAGAAGATGCCCGCCCCACTGTTAGACACTAGGAGCAGATGACTGGTTTCACAGGCTCACAGCTGGAAAGGAGTTCTGTCCCCCACAGAATCGTACCCAAGTGTCCCTCATACCCGACATAGATATTTAAGATGAGATTCTGAACTTAGGAGTTGATGCTGGGGTGAGTTAGGATTTTGGAGGTGTCGGGATGGGGTGAGTTTAGTTTGCATGTGCGAAGGACATGATATTTTGGAATCCTATTATGGCTTGAATTGTGCTCCCCCCACACCCACTGCGTCCCTGCACTGCAGTCCCAACAGCCCAATACCTCAGAATGTGACCCATCTCCCTTAATGCACATGTTTAAGTCCTAACCTCCAATGTGATGGCATCTGAAGACGAGGTCTCTGGGACATAACTAGGTTTAGATGAGGCCCTCACAGTGCGGCCCCCCTGATGGGGTCAGGGCCCTCGCAGGGGAGGCACCAGGGAGCCTGTGCAAGCACGTGCTCCCGAGAAAGTGGCCTTCTTCACACCAGGAAGAAGGTGCCCCACGGCCGGAAGGCGCCCATCCTGCGGACACTTTGACTCCGCACTTCAGCTTTCAGAGCTGGGAGACAACGGCTGGTCAAGTCACCCCGGTTTCGTGACGCTTTGTGGCGGTATCTCTAGCAAGCTAACGCAATGCCCTTGAAAAGCCGTTGGTAGCCTGATTTCCTATTGGGAAATTCAAAACTCGTGAGAATCATACACGCACAGGGAAAGCTAGATACAGGTAATACCTCTAAGATGATGTTCTTCATTTTAACAAATGAACAGTAAGATTTGGGAATGAAAATTTGCTATCCCTACAAGGATCAAAAGTTACCAATGTATACCAACCATTCTTCTCTGCGATAGATATTTGAAGGTTCGGGTACTTATTTATATACAAATACAGTAATTTCTTTTTACTTCACTCTGTATTATATTTAGGTTGGAACTAACACTTGCATGGGACTTGGTATTTTAGAAGAATATTCAATATGTTCCTTTAAAATAATGCCAGATGTCCAGATTAATTTAGAGATTGGCTGATATAATGTATTATTTTATGACGAGTGATGTGCACTGAACTAAATATATTAGTCAATTTAAAAAATAAGATTACCAGCCCTGGCTGATGTGGCTTAGTGGATTGAGCACCGAACTGTGAAGCAAAGGGCTGCTGGTTCGATTCCCACTCAGGGCACATGCCTGGGTTGCGGGCCAGGTCCCCAGTAGGGGGCACACAAGAGGCAACCACACATTGATGTTTCTCTCCCTCTCTTTCTCCCTCCCTTCTCCTCTCTCTAAAAATAAATAAATAAAATCTTTAACAAATAAGATGACCAATGCCCTTTAGAGTTTATGACATTAAAAATATTGATTTTACTTTCAGTAATAAGCTACTGAGATTCAAGTATTTGGTTTTCAGTTACCAAAAAAAGTACTTTAAAGACTATGGTAGAAACAGAAGTCAATGGTTCTAATACAGTCTCCATAGCAACACAGGAAGGAGCAAAGTCTGATGGACCAGGCGGAAGCCAGAGACTCCCAGTTTCAGACCCTCGCGTGCCCTCACCACAGAAAGCCAAGATTATACCTTGGCGCGTTCTCTCCACCACAGACGCAGGCGCTTCTGGCTTCGCGCAACACCAAGGGCATTGTCTAAGGCCTGGGTACTTGATACGTGCATCTTATTAAACTGACATTGGTATATTTAGGTTCTGAAGCAACAGAAGATTATTCACACTGAATTTCTAGAAATTAGAAGTAAGCAAAAGTAAATGGAATAGGCAGATGCTAAGTAAGACCCCCGAATTTCATATAAAGATAACACGAAAATGACTTCATTTGAAGGACCCACTTTACCTTCAGAAATTAATTACCATGGTAAAAAGCAAGCTTATATTTTTAAATAAGTATCTGGAATTTTATCAGCTACTAAGAGTGCATCCTGACCATACTGAATTGTTTTCATTTTCATATTTTCGGTAAGAAAATATCTTCTATAGGAAATTGTGCAAAAACAACAATGCACTGGTATTTTACTATAGTTGAAGAAATTAGTTGATTTTCCTATGGTGATATCATAGTAATATAAAGATACTATTACTAATACTAATATTTGCTGAAACACACACAAAAATGTTTTAAGGCCTGAGACTACATTTTGGGCATTGAGGGCACAATGCAATACGCAGGTGTTATATTACAGAATTGTAGATTTGAACCTTATGTAATCTTATTAACCAATAAGACCCTGATAAGTTGAATTTAAAAAGTCTCTAAGCTACAAAAACAGACAAGAGTTAACATTTACTCAGTCTCTATTACATACCAGGCACCATCCTGGACTTTCCACATGAACCATCTCACTTAACCCTCACAATGGCCTTACTATGTAGACACTATCATTATGCTCATTTTACTGATGAAAAGGGATAGCTCAGAGAGGCTAAGCAATCTGCCCGCGGTCTCCCGGTGGAGGGTCATAGTCAGGACCTGTGCACTTGACCGCTAAGCACAGCGGCTTCTTGGAGATGTGTCTCTTCCATGTTTTATTCATGTCCTAATACACTCAGACCCTGACTCAGTCCTGCGAGCTCTGATTTAAATGGGATTCCACTAACGCTGGCGATCTGATCCTCTCGGATCAGAAGGGGCACATGGGAGAGGTTTGGAGGAGGGCTTCTACAGGCGGGCGCAGTAAACCAGGACATATTCAGGCTATAGACAGCGGAAACAGGAATCGAAAAGCACAGCAGAAGCAATGGGGTTATTCAGGGTAAGAGAAAGAGACATGCAGCTTGGGTAAAGAGAGGCAAATAGCAACTGGCATCGGCGTACACCTAGTAGGTGCCAGGTGTTTGCCTTGCTCATCTGCTAAGTCTGCCCTGGATGGCCCTGCCTAGCAGGCGGTTCTGTTCCCACTCGGAGGCTCTGAGGGCCTCAGCACCATGCCCACACTCGCTCCCCTTCTATAAAAACGATTACAAAGGAAACACCTCTGGGCACTGAACAGAGGTACCAAGTTGTCTGGAAAATTTACTCACCCAAAATACCACACTGGATGGCTAAGTGAGGTATTACAGTACTCTTTTTTTTTTTTTAACTTTGAAAAATGCAAACTTGGAAAATCTTAAATTTAGAAAATCTATATGCTACGGCTGTGCTAATGGGGGATTTTTCATTTGATGTCCTATTTTTAATTGTCTGCTATTCTTTTTTAAACTGCCAGTATGGAGTTTTTTTCACTTAGTGAACATTTTTAGCAAATTCAAGGCATTGCGCCAAGAAACAGAGAGTGGCAAGAAAATGCCATTTGGAAGGGTTAGAAATTCAAAGCAGACAGACACACACACACACACACACAGAGTTCGGCCACACACTGTCAGTTAAAAGCACCAATTAAATAGAAGGGCTGGGCAGGTCCCATTATACCGTAAATATTCGGGTCTTGCCTTCCTTACTGCCTGGGGACTACCGGGAACGGGGTGGGGGAGGGGGGCAGCACGAAAGCACTCCTGCAAAGGATGAGCTACTCTATGTCATCTGTGCACAGAAACTGTCCTGTATGTGACCGAAAAGGCCATAAAGGGGAAGCCAGTTTTCTCACGATGCTAAACACGCGCATGCTTCATTCAGCTGGGTCTCAGGAAGCACCCGATGCCCCGGGCAGCCGCGCCTGTCCTCCACCGCGCCCCGCCCCCCGCCCCTTGCCCAAGTGCCCACTTAGGTGTGGTTACCCCTGGTGCAGCCCCGCCATCGGCGTCTCTCTCAAGGGGAAGAGCTTGGGGTAGACGATGGAAAACATGGGCTCGCTACAGCGGTGACAGTGCCCCAGGGGGCATTGCAGCAGCTCCAGGAGGCTTCTGGGTAACGAGATGGGAGACAGAAAGTTCAGATCTGGAACACAAGAGAAAATCATGCATGAATTAAAAAAATAAAAAAAAAATCAGATTTCCTTATACTAGGCTTCTTAAAATATTTCTCTGTTACCAAGTCAGTTCAGGTAGTTACAAGTCCTGCATGTTGAAAGTTCTGTTATCTGTGAGGCATGGAATAAAAAGCTACCATTATTGAGCAATGAAAGCTGTTTTTACGCTTTGGATACTAAGAGAAAACCTAAATCTACTCTTTGAAGAGCAACTAGGAGCTGTTCTGAGGTAGAGGCCAAGAAAGAATAGAAGCCCAGATATTCTTTAAGAACAGAGATCAAAAAGGCACAGTCTTACCAGGGAGGGTTTGTAAACGTCTATCAGAGACAGAGAATCAAAACAGGACTGGACTGAAGAGTCAAACAGACTTGCATTAAGTTCTCTCTCCATCTATTGGGCATTTAGAATCAATCAAGCTCAATCATATTCGCTGAGAAGAATAAGAATAGAAAATAAGAAAACCAAGCTCTCCCTCAACGAGGGCTTCCTCCTCAGCTTGGTCCGAGCGGCAGAACAGAAATGCCTGCAGCAAAACGTGCCCACAGTCCAGGCTGGTTTGACCACCCATGTACCTGGGTTGCTACTGATGGTGAACGTCCAGTAGCCACTGAAATGGTCATCACTGACTCATCTTTGGGAGGAAAATGCAAATTGTCTTCTCATCTTTTCGATATCTGTCCACACTTACTGACCATTTAGAGAAAGAAAATTGACTCATAGGTGAATAAGTGCAATTTTAATTTTTTTAGTTAAAAAAAAAAAAACAACAACTTCCCTTTGTACTAGACCTTTCTGGAAGGTGAATGTGAAGTTTTTTTTATGGACCTTTTTTGCTAAAAGCAAAGAAAACATGAAGCCGTTTTTAAAACACTTGAAATGTATTTTTCTTACTCCTATTGCCTTTCTGAAAGCATCTGTGGTGTGCACTCCACAATACCTATGAAATCTGCAGCCTGCCAAATCCTTTCCAAACCATGAGTTGGCAGGCTGTGGTAATACTATGGCAATACTGAAGATTATTTACTATTTCTCCTTTAGTATAGAAATTTCTCAGATATGAGGAGCCTGTGAGGCAAAGACCTGCCTTGCTGGAAGAGGCACCCAGCTTTGCTTTAATAGCAGAGCTTTGAGAATTTTTTCCTTCTGAAGAAAGTGCCCCTGCCAGCCTCCTGATGTCCACCAAATAGAAATCCCCCAAACCAGTTTCTTTTATTTAAACCACACGGTTTAGTTTAACTTTTAACCTCTGTCCTTCCTGACTGAAGACTGTATTATACTGAATGCGCCTCTGTCTACGGAGGGAAGTGCTGATGAAATATTAAAACTTTTTTTTATATAAAAAGTGCCATTGCACAACAGTCTGAATGTACTTAATGTCACTGAGCTGAACACTTAAAAATGGATTAAATGGTAAATTTCATGTTCTGTAGATTTCACCACAATAAAAAAAAAAACACCACCACCAAAAGACACAGCATAAAAGACAATTCCTAGGCTCACTGAATAAGAGCAGGACAAAGAGAGGAGTCCCATGTACCTTTCAGACAACTGTGGTAGGTGCGATGCAGACTCCTCATGGCCAGCTCTTGCAGAGGCAGGATGTGGTCATTCTCTGTGCCGATGGCCTTCACCTCGGCGGGGAGGAACACGGTGAGCTGGCCCGATGAAAAGGAAAGCAGCTTCACCTCGGAAACTTGGACGGGAGCACCGCAGCTGCAGAAAGACACGCATTCACAGTCGTATTAGCGAAAAGGAAAAGACTGGAGGTGCCAATAAAAATGTGCTAATCAAAATATACATTTAAAATTGTAAGGCGCTGCTGAATTGCCGGGATTCTTTTCAAAGCGAACAGATGCTATCCCACGTGCCCGAATAAAACCTGGCAAGGAAATCGAAATTCATCAGTTGGAATTCGGCTAAATACGTTGCTGAGGTCCAGTCACTTCCAGTAAGGACAAACTTGGAAGGAACTTTCCTTCACAGGATCTACACAATTTGTTTTATAAGCTCTATTTATCCTCATGTTATGACCCTCTCCAAGTTTATGTTTATTGAAATTTTCAAAATTGAAAGGAAAAAAAGGACACTCTGTTAAGTTATAGTACCTTGCTTTAATAGAATTTTTTGTGTGGAAAATACCCTACAAAGCAAACAGATTTTTTAATGGTGGAAGATAACTTTATTGGATCCTTGCATAAACTTGTGGTGAAAATATTCTTGGCAATGCAACTGCATAAGCCTAGTCACACCCCCTTCCCTGCAGCCGCTTGGAACCAGAAGGCAGAGAAGTTCTTGTTCCTTCAGCTGCAGGGTCACCCAGACTCAGGGGTCTGATCTCATTCTCCCTCCTGACCGAGACCACCGGGTTACCTAAAAGTCTTCACAGTCTTCTTCTCTAATGGCAAGCAGGTGCCAGCCCACCTCGGTTCTCCAGACATAACAGGGGGTAATCTCTAGCCTCAGCTAGGAACAGGCAATGAAGGAGAGAGCACAGGAAGGGAAGGAAGCCCTCAGCTCATTTGTTCATTAGGAAGTTCCTTCATTCACTCCTTCCTCCCATTAGAAAATGTTTCCGGAGTACCCGCTACATGCCAGTCCATCAAGATACTTAGCCAAGGAAACAAAAGCAGGAGCAACAACCCCTTCCTTGGAAAACGCAACAACAGCGATGTAATTGCTCTCATGTTGGGCCAGAGGGGACAGAGGGACTGACCGGCCCAGGGAACTAGCGAAGATTTTACAGAGGAGACATTATCTGACCTAGAATTCAACTGGTTTCCCTCCTCCAATTTTTCCACCCAGCTCAAGAAACAGAAGCCCAGAAGGTCACCCTGGGCCCCTCCATCAGGCAAAAGCCAACCCCCCAAGGGAGCCGCCACTCAAAATTTCAACATCACAGGTCCATTTTGTCTTTTCCAACAGCATGAAATATTCTTTGTCTGGGTCCTTTTGTCAACATTACAAGAAAAGAGAAACCAAAAGCAGTATTGCTTATGAACACAGTTGGACAAATTTCTAGCAAAATAAATTCAACAATGTATAAAGTCACTATGACCAAATGAAGATTATTTTACTAATCAGGATTGTATTAACAGCAGAAAATCAATGTAATTCATTATATTAAAATCTAAAAAAGAAAAACTATATAATCATCTCAATACATGCAGAAAGAGTCTAATAAAATTCAACCACCATTCCTAATTAAAAAAAAAAAACTCAGCAAACTAGAAATAGACGGGGGTTTACTTATCTGATAAAAGGTATGTATGAAATGCGATAGTTAATATTGTATTTAATGCGGAAAGACTGTTTTCCCCAGAAAGTTCGGCAAGACAAACATATCTGCTGTCAGCACTTCTATTTAACACTACACTGGAGTTCTGGTCAGCGCAATAAAGCAAGAAAAAGAAATAAAAGATGACTGGACTTGAAAGGAAGAAGCAAGCAAAACTGTCTTTGTTTCCAGAAGACATGATGGTATACACAAAACGTCCAATAGATGCTCTAAAAGACCTACTGGAGTTAGTAAGTGAGCTTAGCGAGTTTGGAGAACAGAAGACCAATATATAAAGAAACATTTGGACTTCTATATGGTTGGAACAATCAAGGGGAAATGGAAAATCTGTTACATATCATACACAGTAGTATGGAAGTTATGAACCACTTAGGGATACATCTGAGAAAAGATGTCTAAGACCTCTGCACTGAAAATGACAAAAGATTGCTGAGAAATGAAGACATACCTTGCGGTCACGGCTTGGAAAGCTCAATAATGTCAAGACGTTAGTTTTTCTCGAACTGATCTATAGTTCAACGTGATGAAAATCACAGCAGGAATTTTTTAAAATTGAAAGTGGTAAACACAAACAAACAAACAGAAACACCGTTCATGTGGGCTGTGGTATGAATTGGGTGTCTGCGCTCCTGTTTGGTCTGAGCGGGTGTTGTCACTGGTCTGTCTCACCGGGCATGCTTGTACGACTTTAGTGGTTTTTTTTTTTTTTTTAATTTTCCATAAAGGAATGTCTCCTGTGAGTTCAGTAAAATTCACTGTGGAACAGATCAAAAAATGCAAGTCCACCAGCATAGTCAAACCATTCTGGAAAAAAAAAAAAAACAAAAACTGAACTAATACCACCTGGTTTTAAGACTTTTTATAGAACCATAGTAATCGAGACAAGGATGCTGGTGCCAAAACAGACCCATGGAGCAGAGGGAGTACCCGGAAACAGACCCACACGTACAGACAAACTAATTTTCCACAAAAGTACAAAGGCAAGACAGTGGAGGAAAGGTATTATTTTTAACAAACGCTGTCAGAGCATAACACAAAAAAAGGCAACTTCAACTATACCTTGCACCATATACAAAAATTAGCTCAAAATAAGTCGCAGACCTAAATGTAAACCTAAACCCTTAAAAACCCTAGAAGACAACATATGAGTATTTCTCTGGGTTAGAAAGCTTTTACTCTCATTTGTGAAGATGAGGAAATGAATCTCAATTCCTTCCTAACACGAGAAAATGAAATGAGAGGTTTATATCCCAAATGCTATTATGCCACATGGCCATTAAGTCTGGAAACAGGCAAATACATAATAAATGATTCTTTTGATGATACAGAATAATACATCATGTGATGATCAGATTTTTGTATCAACTTAGCTAGGCCACCGTACCTCACATTTGGTCAAACACCAGTCTAGGTGTTGCTGTGAAGATATTTCTTGAAATGAGATTAACACTTAAATCGGTAGACTTTGAATACAGTTGATTAAGCTCTATAATGGGAGTAGGTCTCATCCAATCAGCTGCAGGCCTCAGAGAAAAAGACTGAGGTCCCCTGAAGAAGAGGGAACTCTGCCTCCACAGTGTCTCCAGGCTCAAGCAGGGACACCAACTCGTCCCTGGGTCCCCAGACTGCCACGGATTTCAGTCTCACCAGCCCTCCCAATCATATTTATTTTAGTTCCTCGAAATCAATCTATCTCGCTCTCCCTCTCCGCCCCCTCGCCTCCTTCTATTGGTTCTGTTGCTATGGAGAACACATGGTAAAATAATAGCACTTGTTTCCAAATTTTAGAGCCACACTGTCATATGAGAACCCTGAGCAAAACCATCCAACGATGAAAATGGAGGGTAAAAAGCAAGCAAATCATTCGTGAATATTTACTTCCCGCTATTATGGCCTTAAGAGCTGCTGTTTCTTCACCCAGTTATGGATGGACTCCACACAGACGCTGTCCGAAGAATTCAACGACACAGAGTAACAGATAAAGGTTTAGAACACTGAAAACCAGTTTTTCCGAATGCTTTTCTGGTCTCCAAGAATTCAAAAGACAAAGCTACTAAAAAGGCACACATTAACAAGCAAGTGGATCCGCATTTTGTATAAGGTCTAATTTCTCTTTGACAATTCTTTCAGCAGAAGTCCCGACTCTCACCACTGGATATAAAGAGCTAATTAAATCCATTTTAGGACCCATCTATTATATGCCTCTCTGCCTAATGCGAGAGAAGGGCAGCAGCTGTGCAGAACGCAGGCTGCGGGGGGGGGGGGGGGTCGGGCGGGGAACACATGACTTAGGGACCTTTCTGCTGGCCGCGGCCAACCTCCCTGACCTCATCAGAGATTAAATATCCACCTTTACTACCCAGAATGATGCCGGAGAGAGAAAGGTCTTTTCTGTCTTGGCTTTCAAGGAGCTAGGAGAAGGGCTCAAACGTGCAGAGGTGGCTCCAGACCCAGGAGAAGAGAGAGGCGGTGTCCCTGCCGCAGACGTTAAGAGCATAAACCATGAAGCAGATGATGACTCTGCCACCAGCTACCTTTGTGACCTGGGATGGTTCACCTAATCCCTCCGCGCTTTAGTCTCTTCATTTCTTTTTTTTTAAGTTTTTATTTATTTTTAGAGAGAGGAGAAGGGAGGGAGAAAGAGAGGGAGAGAAACAGCAATGTATGGTTGCCTCTCACATGGCCCTCACGGGGACCTGGTCCACAACCCAGGCATGTGCCCTGACCGGGAATCGAACCGGGACCTCTTGGTTCCCAGCCCACGCTCAATCCACTGAGCTACACCAGCCAGGGCTTAGTCTCTTCATTTCTAAGATGAGACAGTGTCACAAGGGTGGCTGGATGACATTCAGACCAGCCAATCAGTGAGCACGTTGCCCAGCACACAGTAGAGGTTAAGTAATGTTTATAGCTGTGCTTTCTGTTTACGTTCACAATAAATGATTCTTTTGATGATACACTATGGTGGTGTGATGGTGAAATTTTTGTACCCAGATTATTTACTTGGTCCAATACCAGTCCGGATGCTGCTCTGTAGGTGTCTATTTTCACCAAGTAAGACTGGCACAATGTGACTCCAGCGCAGGGAGCAGGGGCTCAGCGCTAAATGCAGAGGGCACGTGGGTTAAATGAACCACTGCCGTTGGCTGGAGTGCCGGGTACCCGGAAGACAAAGCCAAGTGCAAGGGAGGCTGGAGAGGTATCTGCCTTGAAAGTGTCACTCATCTCAATGAGAAATGATCGTGAAATGAACTGTCAGCAGGGAGGGAGGGGAAGCCCCAAGACGTGCTTCTGTTCACAACGAAAAGAAATAATTATTAGCTGGCAGTGATGAAGCCTTGGTATCTTTGACTTCTAAGTCAATAGTTTTTTTGTTATTTCAGATTAAATGCCAAGATGGTTACAAAAAGATTGTATATGCGAACCCTTACCTATGTTATTAAAATGAATTAAAAATCTGTTACAAATTTTAGGATCTTTGGCTTAGTTACAAGATAACTGATAACAGTTGTCACATAATTTCAACTCAAGGGTTCTCAGACCCGCTCTTCAACGCTTAACCTTAAACAAGCTAAACGAACAGCGACATCCTTCTGCCACTGAGATTATACTCCAAAACATGTGTGCGATTGGGCAAATTCATACATGTTTTCACATTTGCCATTCCCCCTAACCAAGAGTTCAAAGAATTAGTTTACATTCCCTTACCCAAAGCACGCAACTTACGCTATTTTACCCTTCAGAAGGTACCGCATGTCATCCACATGCTCATTACTATGGAAACTACCAGATTTACCCTCATTTTTAGCAAAAGTTTTTTTTTTTCAGCTTGAAATAACAGGAAGAAGAAAGGGGAGAAGCGCGTGTGGAGAAGGAAGGAAACTGTGCCACCCAGAAAGAATGGGCCCGGCACTGGATAGAATCGAACCGCCATCTGGGCAGAGGTTCCTTTAATGCTGAGTTCCGTTTCATTTCAAAACCAACTTAATTGACTTTCATTCTTGAAAGGTATTTTTGCTGGTTGCTAGGTTGGCTGTTTTTTTTTTTTTCTTTTTTTCTTTAGCACTTTAAAAATGTTGTTTCACTGTTGTCTGGTCTTCAAATTGTCTGATAAAATGGTAACAGTCTTCGGAATTATTCCTTTGTATACAATTTGTCATTCTTCTCTGGCAGCTTTCAGATTTTTCTTTTTATCTTTGGTTTTCAGCTGCTTTGCCTAGGCATGGTTTTCTTTGTAACTTCATACTGCTCAGGGTTCTCTGAGTTCATAGAAAATGTAAATTTATGTCTTTCATCACATCTGGGAAATTTTCAGACATTATTTCTTTAAACATCTTTGTTGCTATTATTGCCCCATTCTCTCTCTATTCTCCTTCTGGGATGTCAATTATACTCATATCAGACTTTTTAATATTATCAGGCAGGTCCTCAATGCTGTGTCCTCTTGTTTTCAATCATTTACCTCTGTGTGCTTCAGACTGAAACATTTTTAGTGATCTACCTACAAGTTCACCGACTTTTCCTCTGTGAACACTTTCTTTCTATTGTTATATCCATCAAGTAAAATTTTTATTTCAGTTATATTTTTCAACTCTAGCACTTCCACCTGTCTCCTTTTTGTATATCTATTTTTTTCTGGTCTTTTCATTCGCTGCAAACTTACTTGTCTTTACTTCACTGAGAACAGTTGCTTTCAATTCCTTACCTGGCAATTCTAACACCTTGGGTCCTCTCAGTTTGGTCTCTGCTGATTGCCTTTTCCCATGCGAATAGGTCCTTAGTCCCTCGAGAATTCTTATTCTTTTTTTTTTTTTTGTAAAACATCAATGTTTGGTTGCCTCTTATGTGGCCCCCACTGGGGACCTGGCCCGCAACCCAGGCATGTGCCCTGACTGGGAATCGAACTGGCGACCCTTTGGTTCACAGCCCACGCTCAATCCACCGAGCTACACCAGCCAAGGCAATTCTCTTTATTCTTCATGGCATATAATTTTGAGTTGTAGCCTGAACACTATAAACAAAATTCCCCTGTAGAGACTCTGGATTCTGTTATATTCCTCTAAAACCTAAACGGAACGTTAGTGTTTTTGTGCTAGTAAGTAATTCATGACTTCTTTGGAATCAAATCGCAAACTCTTCCTTTTGAGCAAAATCACACTTTGGGTT
Source organism: Micronycteris hirsuta (assembly GCA_004026765.1). Classification (NCBI taxonomy): domain Eukaryota; kingdom Metazoa; phylum Chordata; class Mammalia; order Chiroptera; family Phyllostomidae; genus Micronycteris; species Micronycteris hirsuta. Next base: position 22,822 of record PVJI01016931.1, read on the forward strand.
TTTTATCTGTAGCGAGGCTGACCCACAGGGGAAAGGTTCAGCTCCCCAACACTGTCTGGCACATGCAGGTAGCTCCCACATAAAAAGGAACCGCGACCTAAAGCATAATTTTTCAGTCTGCTGGTTTAATTCAGAACTTGGAGAGGATTTCTTAGGTAAACATGTCTGTTATCTTGAGTTGTTATATTAACAAGCCATTTAATCAAGCCATGCACCCAACATGTACCCAAGCCCAGGTCTCATTGCTTATTTACACAAGAAAAAGCAAAGCAGAGGCTTCGTTTCTTCTCATCAAATCAGACGACTGGGAAAACAGCTCGGGCACAGGGCCACGTTCACCACCACGTTCTCCTGAACACGCTAGTGTGCCAATCACCGCTCTCTACAATTCTAGCACGGGAGGGACTTCTCCTTCTGGGTAAAACATATTAGAATGGAAGACATTTACTCCTCTAGTAAAAATTTAAAAACTGCTGACAAAATTAAACTTATACCATGCTATGAGATTAGCAAAATGCAAGAAGGCGCTGAGAGGTAACCTCCAAGAGGGGTCCCAGGATCCTCCCTCCCAGCGTTCACTCCCTTAGGCGGCCTCCTCCTGCAGCAAACTATAGGGTTGGCCTGGGTCATCAACAGGATGTGACAGAAATGGCAGTGTGTGACTTCAAAACTTGGTCATAAAAAATAGTCCCATGCTCTAGATTTCCATCACGATACCTCCCTTAGGGTATTTTTTCAATATTATACTTGCTTTTGTATATTAGGATAAACATCTGAGTTTTCTTTGTCTTCTCCACAATTCCCAGCACAGTGCTAAGTTGCTAGTTAATGGTCAATAATTATTTGACAAATAAGTGAACATACAATAAGGAGGTGCTAACTTTGTTCACGTTTTCACGAATATCACCTATGATTTGGGGAGACTTCGGAGATTTCTTGAAACTGTGCAATATTTGTTCATCGCTGTTTTAAGGTCTGTTTGTGTGCTTTATGCCCGGTTCTCAATTTTCCTTCTGCAAGGTGAAGTACACATATATCAGCCTCTTTTCCAGGGGCCACAGGTCCCTACAGCAAGGCTCCTTCTGTTCTGCTGCTGCTCCGGTCTCTTGGACCCTCAGTCCGAAGGGAGTAATGGCAACCGCTTCAGAGACAGGGCAGCCCATCAGATGCCGTGTGCGCCTCTGTCCCAGGCCCACCTCTGGGCTAGACGCAACGTGTGTTATCAGTGGACAGCGAAGTGTGCCCGATGAGCCTTAGGTTCTCAGCTTCAATATCATCTCCCTACTGGGAATTAGTGCCAAGCCCATTCAATTATTTATGTTTCATCTGGATGTCTGGGTAGACTGTAAGGTCCACAAGGGCAGGTACTGACTTGTTTTGCTCATCACTGTATGGCCACGGTGACCTACAGAGAAAATACTCAAGAAAACGTTCACTGAACGAACCAGTGGACCAAATTCCTCGTTCAGAATCAAGACGAGCATTTTCCAGGCCGCGAATACGCTTTTGCTCTCAGAAGCCGGTTCTCTTCCTTACCCTCTTTTTTCCCAAAGCGGCCCCCACTTTGACTCGGAATGGGGTCATCCCTCTGCACAGTCAACAGACACAGGAGAGTTAAAAAGGGGGCCCTTAATTCCATTGTCAAGGCTTCAACAGTCAGCATCTACTGGAATTCTGAATATGTTTTGCCATAAAGCACTGTATAAGTGGTTGTAAAATGGGTTATAGAACCTTTCAACGAGCAATTCTGGAATAGAAGCACCAGAGTTGCATCTATGAGAAATAAACCAACAGACGGAAGATGCCTTTGGGTCACAGTTCATTTATAAGGGGGACTGCAGACACTCCAAACTACCAACATTAGAAAACTCACTGTTTGATACTCTCCTTTTAATAATAATTTCAGTTTCTTATTTCTACTGTCAAAGGAAGATGTTAATGACAACAATAATAAAATGTAGACTACTAGCTAAAACTTTGCATGGGTTGCCCTGCTATTTATTTCCTCAAAGATTTGCAGGTCTCGGAAAATTCACTTTCTCTGCTACCAGATACCCAGTCAAGGATGAAAAAATATCTCTCTGCTCAGAACAAAGAGAACTTTCAGGCAGCCGAAAACATCCACATCTAAACACCAAAGTAGAAGGCTCTTTCTCTTAGCCCTGGTAGAGACTGCGTGCATTTCAGTGCAGCCTCTGAGGACTTCGTTTGGTGCAGAAAACACTGCCTGGCCCTCGGAGCTGGCTCGCATCGTTCCATGCATCTTGGCGATTGAGGGCATTTTACTCACCACTTGGAAGACTGAAGCTACGTTATCACAGCTGTCACGTCAGCTGTAGAAAAAAATCAGTGGGCTAAAAACCTCCACCACGCATTCTGTTATCTCTGATCCACAGAAGGTTCTGGAATACATCGCTGAGCTGGTATTTCATCAGCCTATATAGGCACTGAACTCATCAAGGGCTCTTCCGAGATAACAACTATGTAATTTTTCCTAAGGGAGGGCCGCTCCTCCTGGGATGGCCCTCTCTGGAGCAGCCGCCGCTCAGTGCCCGTCCCCTGGAGCCATGCCAGTGGGGAATGGCTGTCCTCTGTGTACCAGCTTATTGCCATCCCTCTTTTTGCCAGACCTACACCCAGTGAGGGCCAGGTTCGCAGGGCGTCAGGGATAACAAGGAGCGTCCAACACGCTGGCTAAGTAGCCTCAAAGGTATTCCAAGGATCCTTTGGCTGCTTCAGTGAGGAAAGTGAGGCCAGTCCATAGTAGGTTCTGGTGGCTGGCTTGCCCTGTATTAATCCCAAACCAGTCTGGGAACCACTTTAAGGGGTCTGTGTCTCACTCTTGTAGGAGGAGCTGAAGCCGTCTTTTTAAAAGGCCGACTGAGAAGGGAAGATTATTGCTGCTCTGAACACAAGCGCCTGCCATTTCCCTTTAACTGAAAGACCTGCTTTGGATGCTCGAGTCAGGATCTGTATTGAGGGGCTCTTTCAGATGCTGAGTTCTAAATATATCCAAGTGGTGAAGTTTTAGATACCAGGGTGTCGCTGCAGTAAAATTGTCAGTGCAGTGGGGTGCAGAGAGAGAAAAGCTTTTAAATTCACGCTGATACCGCCCGTTCCTGTGACTGATACCGAGTTTCTAATGCTATGCACAGATTCACTTTTATCTTTTGACTGCAAATGAATCAGCAATGTACCGACAACTCCCAGCTAACTACGTGAACTTGAATTACAACACTCTAAATTGCTCGCCCAAGGTTCTTAGCTTCTAAAGGTATGTGGGTTAGCGTATCAAGGCCAAAGACGAAATTGAACGGGATTATCAACACGGTTCATCTCCTCCTAAGTTAGATCAGAAGCCAATAATGAGATAGAAACAAAGGCAGCCAAAGAGCTGAGCGACAGGGTGAAATGTGAAGTCCGCCTTACCCACTGCACCCGATGACTTTATTGTACAGGTAGGACGGCAAGCCTTGCAGGTAAACGTTGTTATCCACGTACACGTACTGCAGTTCTCGAGAGCGACCTAAATCTGGGTCAGAGAGAAAAGTACCGTCACTCCTCTGATGATGCCCCAGCATAACACAAGGTGTCAAACTAAATGTAGACTGCCAGAACAATTCAAAAATCTCCACCCTGGCAGAGAAACGGTAGATTTGTACTTGTGGTGTGAAATTATGTCAGCGAGAATATTCGATTCTGCCTCAGAAAACGTGACTGTAGAAAAATGACTTGACTCACCTGGACTGCGATTTCATAAACTACAAAATGAGATGACTGGAAATTGAATGTCATATTAAATGTCCTTCCCACGTAAAAATTCCAGCACTTTTTATAAACACTTTTAATTTAAGTTTGTCATAGGTCGTTTAGTTTGTTTCATTTTTCTCCATAGGAAAAAAAATGTTAGAGAAACTAAGTCAGCAGATCAGCCGAAACAGGCTGCGCTCTGCCCCTGTATCAGGATCTCTGGGTCTCCCCCTCCCCTGGGCAGAAAGGAAGGAGGAGGGGTCAGGGAGGGCCACAGACCAGGCCCTGCCTGGGCCGGGTTCTCCGGAAGCCAGGCAGATGTGGGAGTGGATAACTGCTCATGGCGCCAGTGGGAGAAAGAAGCAAAGGGAACCCCAGATCCCAGTTCTCTGGCGAGGTGTGAAGGTGGGGGCAAGACCTGCAGGCCCTTGAATGGGGACCGGCATGCGTGTGTACCGGCAATGGGGAAAGTGAGAACCGGGACCCAAAACGAAGGGTCGGCAACAGGAACAGGCGTGCCAGGAAGAAGCAGCATCCAGATGTTTTCCTGAAGGAGCTGGGCAACGGGAGAGCAAAGACTGGAGGAGGACTCCATAAGCAGACAGGCATAAAGGGCTGAAAGCAATCTCTGGCCAACAAAGGCAGCGGAGATCTGGGAGGTCAAGGTCATCCCTTCCTGTCTACTGTGTGGCCCAGAATGTTTACCCAGCTTTCCTTCCTACCCCTGGCTCACTGAGTGGGGCTGTTTGTCTTCATTGTCAAAGACCACAGTCCTCAGCAGCGGGGCCAACCCTCTGCTCCCTGAAGTGAGAACACAATCTGTGAAAAGTTTCCTCGAGTTCCGCCGGTGAGAACAGGAAATAGGCAATAGGCTGAAGATCTCTTCCCTCTTGTCCTTCCTCAGTTTAGGAAAGACAAGCCACAGAGGGCTAAATTAGGGCGTCCTGAAGTGTATTTACGTTTCAAAAGAAAACCCATTTACCCATTAAGGACCTTTTAGGCACTAGGCTAGACCTTGGGGATATAGATATGAATGCGATAGAAGGCTGACCTGAAAAGTGATAACTGTAATACGATACGACCATCGCTCTTAGAGGCTTTATAAGGTCTTATGGGCTCCCAGATGGGTTCTGCACAGTTCGTTACAGAAGGTAGGGGGGGGCGTTCATATCTCACTGAGGGTGGGAAGGGTTAACACGGCCTCCTCTCCACAGCTAGTCCTGTCAGATAATCCTGCCCAGGACCAGCCTGGAGCAAGTGACAAAGAGAGAAACCCAAACTGGGAGCAGTGGGGACAGTGGGGGTGAGGCGTGCGGGGCCGGCAATGAAGGGGGGAGGGGCAGCTTATAGGTAGAAAAGAAATTACTGGGCTACTGGTTATAGGTGCTCTTTCCAGTGGGCGGTTTTAAAATATCTGAAAAACAGAACTGGCAGAAGTGGTACGTGATTTCAGGGAGGACCGCACACCCCCGAGGGAGAGGACTTCCCTGTCCTGAGGGTCCTCCTGCAGCTTCCGGAGAGGAAGAGGCTCCAGCCAGCAGCCCTGTGGGAGAGCCACGCTGGAAGCAGCTCCTCCAAGCTGCTTGCTCAGGCTCCCGGGTCGAGCCTTCGGGTTACTACAGCCCCAAGACTATGTAAATACCTTGTTCTTCCCCCAAGTTTTGCCTATTAATTTTAGCATCCATCAATGGATCTCGTTTGCAAAAATTATTACATGGTGTTTATCTAAGGGTGATTTTCCCCTGCTCTAGCCCTGAAATCAACTACTCCAAGGAGCCGTAATTCCTTGTACTGGGGGATGGTGTTAGAAACCAAGATCTGAGGGCTGCGTGTGCTCATTACTATGGAGGTGCCACCACTTCTAGGATGTTTTAGTGGGTAGATGTACAAAACATATGTGTGTACACTAGCCCATGCACACAGATAAATCTACAGGACTGGAGATAGTACTGTAGAATCAGGACAGATTCCTAGAAGTGGGCTTGCTGGGTCAAAAGGCACGTACATGTGTAGACTGTTTGGCATTTCTCTCCAGAAGGGTTATTTATCAATTTGTATTCCTTCTAGCAATGTATGAAAGCATGAGCTTTCCCACAGTCTCACCCACTTTTCAAACATGCTGTCCTCTAAAAATTATTGTTATTCTGATAGCTGAGAAATAATATGCCAGCATTGTTTTAATTTGCATTTCTCTAATTATGACTGCGAAAATTTAAAAATATGTCTAAGGGCCCTGGCTGGTGTGGCTCATTGGATTGAGCGCTGGCCTGAGAACCAGAGGGTCGCCGGTTCGATTCCTAGTCGGGGCACATGCCTGGGTTGCAGGGCAGGTCCCAAGTTGAGGGTGAGTAAGAGGCAACTGACTGATGTTTTTCTCACACACTGATGTTTTTCTCCCTCTCTTTCTTCACCCCTTCCCCTTTAACAGTAAATAAATAAAACTTTAAAAATAGTGAAAATAAAAATATGTGTAAGGGTCATTTTTATCTTTTTTGGGAATTGTCTGTTCATTTCTTACACCTGTTCTTTCACTTATTAGCCTTGTGGCAGAGCATCTGTTTGCATATGGATTAAACAGCATAATAGCACCCAGTCCCTCAGCCTTGCCAGGTTATGACTGAATGGGAAAGCAAGCTGTGAAATTTAAATCATTGTACGTTTTTAAACATAAGACTATATAATTACTGAAATAATGTATACCACTGCTCTAGGAAACACGTATAGACATATTTACTGCTGTAAAAGGCTATACATTTCCGAAACATGGATGAAAAAATACAGCTAGAAATATTAGAATCCATTTGCAATGAAAAAGGCCTCAAAATGACACTAAAAACTCCTATTCTAGATTTCCGCACTACTTCTCTGATAGAAACACAAATCCTTTCATTACAAATAGAAATCTTCAGACTTTACAGGCATGTCGAAAACTGGGATTTTTTTTTTTTTTTTTTAAAGAAACTACAGTGATGAAATACAAATAACCTCTCAGCTCAGATTTGCCTTTCAGAGCCCCTAGGGGGCCCCAGGGAAGATGCTTCACTTGAATTTATGCAGCGGTCAGGAGTGCAGTGTGCTCATTAAGAGAGCAGGAAGACAGTCATGTCAGATGACCTGGGCTCGAATCCTCATCCTTCTACTTACAAAACATGTGTCCTTGGTTTCCCCATCTGTATCCAGGGGGAAATACTGCTGCCTCTCAAATTGAGCAATTACTAACAAAGTTGATAAATCATCCAGCAGAATTCTTAGCAAGCAGCTTCCTCCCATGGATAGCAGTTAGTATTTCTCCTTATTATTAGTAAGTGACATATTTGGAAGCGTGCCCCACAGGAGGTCAGATCAGAGAGAATTCTCCTTGGCCTGCAGCAAAAGGTGCGAATGCTCTTCCAAACTTAACTGCACAGAACGGAGTTGGAGGAAGCAGCCTCCAGAGACTATGATTCATCCGCTTGAGCCCCAAAGTGGGACATGAGGGAGAAAGTGCCTCTCTCCTAGCGTATGCACAGAAGAGCTGGTGCACATGAAATCAGGCTGCTTGCAAAGGCCACAACACAGAGGTAAATACGAGCTGACACTGGCTACTTCTTTTTTTTTTTTTTTTAAAGATTCTATTTATTTATTTTCAGAGAGAGGAGAAGGGAGGGACAAAGAGCAATGTATGGTTGCCTCTCACATGGCCCTCACTGGGGACCTGGCCCGCAACCCAGGCATGTGCCCCGACTGGGAATCGAACCGGGACCCTCTGGTTCCCAGCCTGCGCTCAATCCACTGAGCTACACCAGCCGGGCCTGGCTACTTCTTATATAGTCAGTCTTCTTTCCTACCCTGGTTTTACTGGAAAAAAAGGAAGGTTTTACATGACTTAAAATGTGATTTGGTGTAGAGCTTATCTTAGGTTTTCCATATTCCCAAGGATTCTTTTTGCGCCTCTTTGTCTGGGGAACGTCGTTGTTCCATAGTATTCCGTGATGGAGTGAACCATTTTTCACTGAAGCTGAAAGAAAACGGGCATGGGCTGTGCTCAGATCTATTACGCATGAGCCGGGATACCCCATGGACGTGAGTATTTAGTACAGACATGGCAACTTTCCAAGGAACACAGTCTCAGGCAGAGGAAGAAAAGCAGTACTACAGTGGCATGAGGCAGGGAGCTTTGACGTCGGAACCAAGTGTGAGTCCTGGCTTCCCCCTTTCTAGCTGCTGCAAGGGGGTTGGAGGGTGGGGCGTGAAATCCAGCGCTCCAGGCCTGTCGCCTCTTCTCTGAAATGGAGATGGCAACACCCCGGTCCCAGGCTTGTCAGGAAGATCCAACAATGTACACAACGCCAGCTTGAGCCTTAGCACACTAACGGGTGCTCCATACACCTTCGCTTTTTACCTCTCTCTTCTGAGTAGAGAGAGATCAGAAAAGAGGGCAGGGGTATAGAGAGAGCCAGGCAACTCTTGCTTTGGCTGACGCGGCACATCCTGCTGGCGAGGCTGAGACACCTAACACCCAGCAAGGTCACAGGCTGGAGGAGCACGGCTGTGACAGCTTCCGGAGAGCGTGCTCTTGGCCGGAAAGCCGTCCGCTGGCCAAGCCTCACGCGCAACGGGATGGCATTTCTAATCATATGGAGGCTGAAATGTAAGTATTTTCTGCATGGCAAAGCTTGGAGAGATCTCTCCTTTTCTTAAAACGGAAAAAAATCTTCATTCAATAATGAACTTTGGAAGATACCATTGATCTACCGGCTAATGAGTGGGTTTGTTTTCTTCCTTCCATTAATTTTAATGAACCAATATCTTGCAATAAGTATATCACGCACTAATACTTTTTCAAATTCCCATGCAAAAATGCTCAGTATGTGAACTTTATAAAGCGGGGAAGAGGACATCTGCCTAAATGCTAAAGCAACAAAGAACTGTTTCATGTGGCTTTTTAAAGTGCTGTACTATGTCTCAAATGGTTTCCTTTTTTGTTTTTTTCCAGGCTCACAGATCAAAGTATTGTTACTTACAAATTAGCAAAAGCTAGCAGTCTTGCACAAACTCCAATTCCTTTTTTATTGAACTTCAAGGCCCTGGCATATGCAGTCCACATGGCTGAGGACGGAACAAAAGGGCCTGTGTGTTTAGGCGCTTGCTTTTCAACCACGCTGTCAAAGCCAGCACGGAACGACGCAGCACGGGCCAGCACCGAGCGGGGTCTGTGTACTGTGGCCGGGCCACTGAAAACTCATCCCCCGCCCCCCAAATCAATGATGTATTCTCTTCACCAAAAGGATGGAGCAAGAGAAATCACAACATCAAAGCCATAGACCAAAATAGGTGGTTTGGAATGTTCTATCACTATTAAACCAGTTATTGCAGTTTGAGAAGTCGGATCTAGTTGTAGTTAGAATCGCATTTTTTAATTCTGATAAAATGTGGGTATCTTCAGGGTGCATTCAGAGTACTTTAAGGTGCATTAAAACTACTTTAAAACTAATTTAAATTGCCCTGGCTGGTGTAGCTCAGTGGATTGAGCGCGGGCTGGGAACCAGAGGGTCCCGGTTCGATTCCCAGTCAGGGCACATGCCTGGGTTGCGGGCCAGGTCCCCAGTGAGGGCCATGTGAGAGGCAACCATACATCGCTGTTTCTCTCCCTCTCTGTCTCCCTCCCTTCCCCTCTCTCTAAAAATAAATTAAAAAAAAAAAATTTAAAAAAAAATCTGAAGAACTCGACTGAAAACTATGACGGATAGAAACGCCAGATGCTTGCTTAAAGTCATCGAAAAGTATCTTCCAGCAGTCACTAGCACCTCCCATTCTCGTCACTAGTGAAAAAACTCCAAGTCCCAGAACCGAACCAACAAAAGCTTTGCGGGCCCGGATCCTGCTCCTGGCTCCACCCCTCGTGCCGCTTATTCTTCTAAGTGTCACATCTCTACCTGTTAGAGAATGAGCCACAGTTCTCTCTTCTGCGTTTGAATTGGTATTTGAAAAAACGGAGTTAACGTTTTCTTATTACTCACTCCCTACCCCCAAATCTTACTCCGAAACTTAGGCAAAAACGTACGTTTGTCCATCTAAGACTCACCTACTCCAAGTCAACCTTTCTCCTCACACATTAGCGTAGCTAACGCAATAGGATAATTTATTGTTAAAGGCAGTATTATCTATGATTTAACGGCAGTGTGGGGCCCGTGCTGCAGAAGCCGTAGTAGATAATCCTACGAACTCCCTAAAAAGCCTGAAGGCAAAGGCAAGAGCCTGAGGCGATGAAAAGAAAAATAAAGCACAGCTTTTCATCAAGACAGTGGAGCAGGGTCCATGGGCAAGCAGCACCAAGACGAAGAAAGGAATTTTTGTTGGGCATACTCTCACAAAGAGTTCAAAGAGTGACAGTGAACCTCCATTTTCTTAAAGAAATAAACATTCCAGAGTTACAACCTCACTCCTGAAACAAGGTCTGTATGGACTGCAATTAATAGAAAAATTCTCTCCCCTATTAGCCTTGTTTCCAGTAGTTTTTGAACCTTGCCTTCAAGTTCTCCTGTTCACTGTTTTTGTTATACTTTGATGAGCGCCTGCGCAGCAATCCCCACGGAACGCGAGGCAGAACGCGATTTTCGTGGTTTCCTCGGCTCTCTCCTCGGAAAGCCGCCCTCATACCTTCTACGCAGACACAGGAGTCATCCCAACCTCGGGGACCTCTGGTCTGTTCCAGGACAAACTTTTCAGCCCTGAAACTTATTTAAACTACAGACTTTGCAATTATTCCCAGTAAACAGTGACCTCAAGGCAGAAGTTCTTCCAACTGCAGGTCAGATACACTCGGGGCTCAGTAAAAGTACAGTTTGCATTTATCTCTAAGTGTGAGATTACAGAATTATCAGCTGGGTTCCGTCTAGCTTCCTTATTGGTTTGAAGTTGAAATAGATCCACCATGTGGACTGAAATATTTTCTTTAAAAAAGGTAAAGAGCAATTCCTTTCCGACTGTCTAAGAAAATAGAGAAAATCGGGATAAGAAGCAATACAAACAAACAAACAGATTTATGTCATACGCCACTGCAATAAGAGAAGGGATTTTAGCGTGAATTCTAAAACTGTCCATGTGCTAGTTTCTAAAACGGCACTGCTATTTCGCATAAACAATATGTTTTTCTACGTAAGGCACCCACGTCCTACAAAGACTACCACTGCTCCCTGAAGCTGGAGTACTCTCCTGTGGTGTGATAAGAGGGCCGGTTTTACCTCCTCATCCAATTCTGGGTGGATGACCCATGGAAGTGAAGGAGCTGCTCTGGCGCTCACAGCGCGGGTCTCTGGCGCAGAGGGTACCTGCCTCTTTCTGGGAAGAGAAGCACCTCGGCACTAGAACGCCCAGGGAACGACTCAGGGACTTGTTCCGAAACCCAAACAGTCTGCCGTCAGTAGCAAGCCGCTCTCTGCTAACTTTCGGGTTTGCTACGTGGTGGTTTATACACCAGGAAATTCTATATATTTGTTTTTTTTTTCTTTTTTTTGTGGGGGGAGCACCCCACCATATTTTTTTATTGTTGTGCAATTACAGCTGTCCTACATATTTCAGTATCACTTGCCAGATGTTCTTGTTAAGAAATTCTCAATTTTCTACCTGAGCTCTCAGAAATTCCACCTGCTAACGGGGGTGCAACTTTCTTGGTTTCTTAAACTGCAGACGTTGTTGCTGACATTGAGTTTTGCTGACACAGCACTCCCCGGGGGCCAGCCACAGCCAACGTGTGTGTGGGAAACCTCACGGGACTCGAATCTATGATTCACCATTAAGTCAGCTGTAAACATGACTGAATAATCGGGTTTATTAATTCTGGAAGAGAAACCGGGAAGGCTTGGTAAAAAGGCCTGAGAGGAAAAAACCCTTTTGCGTGTATGTTCTTACACGTTCAGAAGGCCAGGGGTGCATCACAGCACTGGGGGCCATTCAGTGTCGAGAGCTACAGTGACTCGGCAACAAAGAGTCGCATTCCGAGGCCCCTAGTAAGTCTCCCAGCACCAGCCTCCAGTGGTTAAGTTCCCTTCTTCTCAGTGGCAGCCACCGCGGCGAATGAAGCTGGCCTGCAGAGTCACTCGGCTGTCAGGGTATAGTTACAACAGGGGTGCCTTCTTTCTGAGAGATGCATCTTTCGAGATGAAACGAAAGATGAAAAGATGAAAAGAGCATTAATGACGTAGGTGGTGTTACAAGTGATTTAAGTCATCCTCACATAGAGCTTCTAGAGTGACTTTTTGAAGGGGCTACAGTCTACCGGTCCTTGAAGAAGCCCTGTGTGACATGCTGTTCTCCGAAGTCAAACTGCTTTGGCAAGGCGTGAAATCCAGTATGTGGCCCCCAAAATAAAATCCCTACCTCCAACCACAGGCAGGGACAGCACAGCACCCACTTGACAAGCTTTCCAGTTCCTAGGTTCTGTTCATAGCATCGCGGTTGAACGGGGGACCTCCCACGGGAAGACCTGAGTCGCGAATGTGCATGCGCACATGGCGTCTCCAACTCTTATAAGAGGCAGCCCTGCTGGCTACGTCCCGCGGGACGGCTCGCCTCTCGGCGGAGAGGCAGTGAACGCATCTGGAAAGGAGTGGATGAGACAATGTCGGGGCTGCCACGTCAGGCTGCCCAGAGGAGGCTTCAAGAGGTTGGAGACAGGATTGGTTAGGCTGGTGACAATGCTGAAGTTCAAGTTGACAGAAACATCAACAGTCTTCTCAGTCCTGTTTTGTTGTTGTTTTTTTTTTTTTTTTACATCATGAAGGTGGATTTGGAAAGGAAATTTAATGCAGTGTTCAGGAAGAAAATAATTACGTCCATAGCTGTCCGCCCATGAAGTTTGGGCACTTGAAACTGTTCCTTGAACTCCTTTCTGATAAACCAAAGCTGGCTGATGCTAAGAACTATCTGGAACAGAGTCAAATGGAGCATGCGCTGTGAGATGGCGGAACTGGGCTCGAACCTGGGTCTTTGGGTTTGTAACTTGGTGCTTGTCCTATGTAATTGTTCTATAACCTGTGGTTTATGCAGCAGGCACAATTATTTTTTCTTTTATTTTTTTAAATATTTTATTTATTTTTTTTTAGACAGAAGGAAAGGGAAGGAGAAAGAGAGGGAGAGAAACATCAATGTGTGGTTGCCTCTCACATGCCCCCTGCTGGGGACCTGGCCTGCAACCCAGGCATGTGCCCTGGCTGGGAATTGAACCGGCGACCCTTTGGTTGGCAGACCCGTGTTCAATCCACTGAGCCACACCAGCCAGGGCAAGTAATTTTTTTTCTAAAACCTTCCTTTTATATCAAAATTTTTCTTGCTTGAAAGGAAGCTCTGTTTTCTTGGAAATGTAGCTTCTTTCTGAAATGGTTTATTTTGTTCATTTCATAACTATAGAATTTAATTACATTTATAGAAAAGTAATCTTAAGTTAGATAATTATTTATTACTCAAATTGATTTTCACGTCTCCAACTTATTTTTAATTGAAAATAATACTGTTCTGCATTATGGTGAAAATATTTCCTTTCAGGGGCTAGTAAATTATTCACTTCATTGTCCTCAGAGATAAATGATTCATTATAAAAATGCACTTATGAGTAAAATCACATGATGCTCCTTGTGACAGTTTAGGGTTCAGTGGGGCTTCCTATTTTAATTTCTTTTTAAGTGGCATTTTTGTTTCTTACAAGTTAACAAAATAATTCAATTCTCGGTGAAAGTAAATGTATTGTTTTCCTAAAGACCTCCGTTCTTCCACACATATTATGTCAGAATGGACCATCTACAGTGGATAATATGTTATTTGTTACCTACAGTGATATTTCTTCTGGTGCTGCAGGCAGTTCAGCCAACTTTAAAGTCTTCGGAATGGTATAGCCTGGTTATCCCGCAATGCTAGTCCTCAGAATACCTCGGATATCAATGTCTAAGTGACATTGTCTAATGTCTTTTTTTAAGATTTTTATTTATTTATTTTCAGAGAGAGGAGAAGGGAGGGAGAAAGAGCAATGTATGGTTGCCTCTCACATGGCCCTCACTGGGGACCTGGCCCGCAACCCAGGCATGTGCCCTGACTGGGAATCGAACCGGGACCCTCTGGTTCCCAGGCCGCGCTCAATCCACTGAGCTACACCAGCCAGGCCCAGCAGTTATCCTTTTATACTGCTCTATAACCCCTACCAATTCTATAGTTATATATACATATATATGATACATATGTGAATATATGCAAATATATTTTAATTCGTTTCTCAGAGTAAATCATCTCATATCTCACATGCTTTGTCCCTCATCAGATTTTTAGCACAGATTTCTCTTTTCTTTTCTTAATAAGAAACCCTGAGCTGAACTGAACTTTGTCACCTGGGTATGATACCTTGTTCACTGCAAAGATGGATTTAGAGAGGAAATCTTCGAGACAAACAGAAGGAAGAAAACGAACTGATCCTCGTCAAGGGACCGAAGAAGTTCCATCTTACTCTTTGGCTTCTTTGCTTTGCCCTATAGACAGGATCACTTACCAAGTGGCAGAAACGCAAGACGGTTTCCAGCCATGGAGAGCTCGTTGAGGCTGGGCAGGTGGCAGAGGTGACGCGGCACGCACCGCAGACGGTT
>PVJI01016932.1:0-36998 GCA_004026765.1 Micronycteris hirsuta
GCCTGGAAGTTGGAGTAGCATATTTGTATTTTGACTAGATTTTCAGGGTAGGCCAAATTCCTGAAGGATGGCTTAGAATTGAGCCACTGTTTGCACGTCGGCCTCCAGGGAGAAAGCCTCCGTGTCCAGCAGGAGTTCTGAGTGTAGAAAAGCTCAGCCATATAGTGTCTTAAAGGGACTGAATATCAAGTGGGCTTTGGGGGCCACCCTGGTTCGGAGTAAAGTGACTGACAAAGCTTCTTTCCAGTAAGAGAGGTTTCTTGTGTGATTTTTCTAATGGAAGCTTCTAGAAATTGACTGGCCCTTTCTACCTGTCCTGATGTCTGTGGGTGCCAGGCACAATGGAGCCTGCAATCTGTTCTTAAGGCCTTGCAGATTTTGGGTTACAGTGGAAATAAAAGGCTGACCCAATGTTGCTTTGAAGTGAGCTGGGTAACCCGAACCTGGGAATAATTTCATGTAAGAGATTTTTAGTTACTTCCTGAGCCTTCTCGGCTCGGGTTGGAAAGGCCTGTATCTACACTGGAAAGGTGTCTATGAAGACTATTTACGTTCTTGCCAAGGGGGCATTTGGGTGAAATCTATTTGTCAGTACTCCCTTGGACAGGATTTCTTGTGTTGGACAGGCTGGGCTAATGATGGCGTAATTGCTCCCTGAGGGTTTTTAAGGAAACAGGTAGGACAGGAGGATACCACTTGATCAATGGTCTTAGACAGTCATGTTCCCTGAAATATGTTATTAATAAGGGTGGCTAAACATTTCCTCCCTAGATGGGTTGACTCATGGAAGGACTTAATAATTTTCTATTGCATATTCTAGGGTAGGATTAAAACAGTTCCTTGGCTGAGTCATTCTGAAGGGAGAAGTCGAAACCCTTTCCATATTGCCCAAGACCGCTCTCCTTCAGCACAGGATGGAGCGGGCAGGGATGCTCCAGGGGCGAGAGCTCCTGCCGTGCCTTGGCCACTGTGAGCTTGTACATCCTGAAGGGCTGCCTGCCTGGCATCGGCATCCGCCGTACAATTGCCGTTGGTTATTTCAGAATTCCCTTTCATGTCCCTTGCAATGAATGGCTGATATTTGCTGAGGCCTCTGAAGAGCCTCAAGAAGATCTAGGATTTGGGGCCTGCCTTTAATAGGGTTCTTCTTGGAGGTGAGCTATCCCCTTTTTCCCAGATATCCCCTTTTAGTCTTACATGCTACATGAGCATGTAAGACTAAAAAGGCATATTTGGAACTCATGAAAATATTTGGTCATTTCCCTCTAGAAAGAAACTGCTGCCACCTGTGAACAAAATAATATCTGGATTGTCTAGGGGCTGATGGGAAAGATCGAGGCATGGGTTAGAGGAGATAGATAGAGTCTCAGAGCAGGAATGGAGTAGTGAGTCCTCCTTGGAGTCGGGCAGGAGAGCGGCAGGATTAAAGGTCCCTCAGGCAAAGACAGTAACATCAGGATTTTCTAAAAGTTGGGCTTGGTATTTTAAAAGTCTATTATCTGACAACCAGTAAGTGGCCCTTAGTTTGTAGGAGTTCCAGGATCCAATGACTAGTATAAGCCTGAATTGGAGCCCCAAGAGTTAATTTAAAGGCCTTTTTAAAGAGAAGGCCCTGAACAGCTCAAAAACAGGAAGGCTGCCCATGGGCCATAGAGTCTGGCTTCTTCGCTATATAGGCCTCGGGTTGGTGGTTATTGCCTAATTTCTGGGTGAGCACCCCGAGAGCTGTTTCCTCCCTTTCGTGTGTACGCAGTTGAAAAGGTTTAGGATTAAGGAGTCCTAGGGCCGGGGCCTGAGTGAGTAGGGTCTTGAGTTGATTAAAAGCTGATTGTTGATTTTGTTCCTATTAAAAAGGGTCCACATTTTCTTGGTCCTTGAGGCTATCACAAAGACGCTGTGCAATGAGATCATAATTAGGTATCCAGATTCTGTAAACCCAGTTACGCTGAGAAAAGCCCCCTGTTGTTTCCGGGTACCAGATTCAGGAAGCTGGTGGTGGCCTGGACTCTGCCTGGGGAAAGGCCCCATTTCCCAGGAGTAAGGTCCAAGCCTAAATAATGTCCTGTCTTCTTCACCAGGTGAGTCTTGGGCGTAAAAACTTTATATCCCCACATAGCTAAGAAATTTAATGTTTGAACAGCATGTAAGACAGATAGTTTCTGATTTGTGGAGCAGATAAGTAAATTACCTACGTACTGAAGGAGTGCCCCGTTTTCTAGCTGTAAGTCAGTCAAATTCTCAGCCAGAGCCTGAGCGAATAAATGGGGGCTGTCTCTGAATCTCTGGGGTGAAACAGTCCAGGTTAGTTGTTGGGACCACCCTTCAGGGAGTGTCCATTCAAAAGCAAAAATAAACTGAGACTTTATATCTAACAGATGCAAGGAATGCATCCCTGAGACCTAACACAGTAAACCACACAGAACCTGCAGGTATTGTCCCTAGAAGGGTATATGGTTTGGGAACAACGTGGTGTAGCAGAATTACTGCTTCATTAATAATTCTTAGGTCTTGGACTAGTCTATAGGAGATGTCCTTTTTTCTGGCCACTAGTCTAGGAGTACTACAGGGGAATTAGTGGGTTTGAGTGACCCAGGAGAAAGAAACTAAGAGAGCAGAGGCTGGAGTCCAGCCCTTGCTTCAGGCTTCAGGAGTGTTATTTCTGGTAAGGAAATTCTGAGGGACTTTTAAGATTGATGAGGAAACACTTTTGGCCCTATCAGGGACCCAGGTATCCCTGACCTCTGGATTAATTTGCCCCCCCCCCCTCCATAGGAATAGGAAGGTTGAGATGGCTTTCAGCTTGTGTGCTAACATTTTGAGGGGAGGTCTTAAGATAGGAATCTCAGCTGTAAGTATTGCGGTTCCTAATAATTGGGGAAGGTTACTCCTGAGGAGAAGGGTTGGGCACTTAAGGACTACGAGAAAGGAATGAATGAAATAATATCCACCACAGAGACAGCCCAAGGGAGGAGTGAAGTTCTTGGTAGAGGGCTTTCCTGCTACTCCTAGGATGGTACAGGATTGTGAGCAGAGGGGTCCAGAGAAGGAAGTAAGGACAGAATAAGTGGCCCCAGTATCTAATAAGAAAGTTACTGTCATACCTGCCACATCCATGTGTACCCTGGGCTCTAGTCCAGTAGTGGTGACCTCTTGAGAAGGGGCCGACTGCGGCAAGCAGCTTTAGTCCTGAGTTGGGATAACATCTATAAAGCAGATGTGGCCTCAGGCCTGGGGGCCCTATGGTCCCAGGGACAGAGTGCCAGCCAGTGGCCTGACTTCTTATGCTTATAGCATGGTGTCTGAGGTGGCTTGTCATGGTTTGGACATTACTTAGCCCAGTGCTCTGTCTTTTATCATGTTAAGCCCTTTGCATCCTTGGTAGTGGACTTGGAAGGGTCTGAGGGATGTGGCTGTCCTGCAAGGGCAGCTATAATTTGGGCATGCCTAACCTTCCTTTTTTCCTTCTTCTGGGCCCTGGCCTCCCTCTCTCAGTTGTAGGGCCAGGTTGTGGACAGGAAGATGCTTATAAAATGGCTTTTAGATGCCATGTGGTAGAGGTTAACTTACATTTGTCGCACAGGTCCCCGCTGCCCCTTAAATAGAAGAATGCCTGTACATATGGGATTTCTGACTACCTGTCTAGGTGCTTTCAAAAGACATCAAGTTCAAGTTGGAATATGGTATTGTGATTTAAGCTTCTGTATATTAGCCAAGATTCCCCATCAGCTAACTGATATTGAAGCCAAACAGTGTTGCAAAAAAGTATTAGTCTTTCCTTCTTTAGAGGTGGGGGCTCTAACTGCTACCAGTTGGAAAGAATACAGCCTAGTGGGGTTCTGTCTGGGATGGACTCCTGATTTCCCACCTGTGAAGGGAGAACCACCAGAAGGTTAGAGGGCCTATGTCTAGGGTCATAACTTGAGAATCTCCACATCCCAGGACTCAAGACCATGCTTTATCCAGAACGTACGTCTCCGTTATGGACAGAGGTAGAGATGTCTGGAAGGAGAAAATATCAGAAGGCTGGAGAGCAGGCATCTGAGGTCATAGCCTGAGGGGCTCAGCAGTCTGGAATCCAAGACCCTGTTTTGTCTAGACCGTATATCTCCATTCTGGATGGATCTTTCCAGAATGTTTGTCCCTATTTTCCTTTGGTAGTTGGGAGGAATTCCCTGACACAGCTGTTATCTGGATCTGTCTCTCAAGGGGTACCAGCAGGATCCAGAGAAGGAAAAATACAAGATGTGGGGTGCCCCATAGGACGGGCAGTGGCTACCCCTCCCCTTCTCTGGATTTCTGGGGGCTGGGTGTCCCTGAGAGGGCATAGGGCTTAGAGCTGTGGCTGCCAAGTGAGCCTTTGCTTCTATTGTGTGGTGGCCTTTGCTTTTCATCTGTGCTGTCTTGGTTGTTAGACACACTAATGGCTACTTCTATCAGTTGCATAGTGGGTGAAAGTATTCCCAGAAGTGCTCAGCCCTTGCAGACTTGGGTTGAGGTTTGTGTACTTTTGCAAAGCATTAATTAACTGTCCCTGAACAAAAAGGCAGGATTTTATTCTTCCTCTCTTGTCCTTCATTTATCCTAGTTCAGTTGATTTAGTTAGGGTTCTGATCTGGGGTTGAATTCCCCCGGGTTGATGTGTGCTGCTGAGTATGATGACCAGCTAATTTCCTAGCATAAGCCCTTGCAGATCTTCTTTGTGTTGTTCCCTACACACAGTGTAGCAGTGGGGAAGAGCAACGGTAAAGTACTCCAAGTAAGGTCATTAACCAGTGATTGCAATTGACAAAGGATTTTGCTTTTTGTAACAACATTTTGAAATAATACTAAAAATTGTACATGAAAATGCATTAGAAGGAATGCATTAATTTATTAAGGAATTAATTTATTTGTCCCCAACTGTCTATTTTACCTGGGGTTTCTATTGGGAAATAATGATTGGCTTTAGAAAATTAAAGGGAGTTCTTGGCTTTTTTATTTGTCATTAAAATCGTCTTTGCCATTTGTTTATATGCCTTTTCTTTTCTAACTTCTAGTTTTTTTCGTTCCCATTTGCCTTCTTGAGTTTCCTACTCCAATGTCGTGTCTTCCTATGCATCTCTTTTCTTTATTCTTTCTCTCCCCTTCTCGCTTCCTTAATTCCTTCTTTTGCTCCCTCCACAATCCTTCAACTGGCACAGACCATCTATGACTTATGTGAACCCTCTGTGACATACTCAGACCCTCGGCAACACACGCAATCCTTCTGCAACTTACATAGTCCCTTCTGCATGACCCAACATTCTGAAATGATCATCAGAATTATAAATGAAAGTATATTAAAACTTTGCAGACTCTTGGAGACTTTTGTATACGTTCCTTATTTGACAAAGCTTTCCATGTATCTTAAACGTATTAAATAGGCCTGACAGGTCTAGAATTTTCTCTTTTGTAAGAAGAATAAACCCTTGAGATATTTCAGGGGTCCTTTGAAATACCCTAAAGCCATTTCTATGTTAAGAAAAAGTCTTTTAAATTTTAAACCCTGGAAAGCCTGCCAAACATTTCATCTAAGGAGTGTAGTATGAAGTGACATTTGGCTGTTTATTTAAAGTGATAATAAAAGACATGTAACCTCAATATAGGCTGATAAACTTTAGTTCTTAGGATTGAGACACATGGATTTTGTTTGGATGTTAACTTAAGTATTTGATTAACCCACCATGACACATAGTTATTGTACTAAACAGAACCTTGGCTTTTTAGACAGATATAGGGAAAACTTCCCCCTATTTATGATAATGAAAAGAAACAACCAATGTTTTAGTAGCTTATTTATATAATTTCCTTTCAAGATTTTTATAAACCTTCTTTAATTTGTATAGCCTTTCTGAAATATACAGAACTCTTCTTAGTTTGTTTCTTTTTAATTCATTCAGAAGTAGAACAGTTCTTTTCCCCCTTGGCAGATGCACACAGTGCTTAAAAGTGAGCTGTTTCATTACCTCATAATCCTGACAACTGCAAGAAGGCTGGAGAAAAAGGAGGAATCAGGCTTGGGTGACATTCCGCAGCTTCAGCCACCTCAGTTTTAAAAGTACTCGTTTTTCCTTTGCACATTGAGGGAGTGGGAGTTACTGCTTCTGGGGCCAGTGAAACAAAGGAAAGACTTGGGGTGGAAGAAGTAATGGGACAGCCCTAGGCTGGCTGATTTGGCTCCTTAGAAAAATTATGGATAGGAAAGGAGTGAGCCAAGGCAGGGCTGCCTTCATTTACCTGGAAGTTAGAAAGAGGGGGTTCTGGAGACAGGATCGGGGAGGGCGGGTAACCCCAGTCAAGTTTCCACTGCTTACTGCTCCCCTGGCTGCACATCTCCTTGGGACCCATAAAGTTTAGTTGAAACATCAGTTGTATGCCTGAGAGGGGGCAGGAAAGAGAGAGTAAGACATTTACCTGGCATATGCAACACTGCACCTTGGGGGAGAGATGCTGCAGGTTCACGATTTCGACTTGGTGTTCCCTGGCTGTGCTGTAGACGCAGAAAGGACGAGGGGATTTTGAGAGGGGGACAACATGTGCTGTTTATGAGAAGGGCTCCGAAGGCTGTTATACCTTTGGTCATCTGCAGCTTTCTTACAGGCCTCTGTTCGGTTTCTCCCCTGGCTGCCTAAAACAGCCAGGGGGCTCAGAGTGCTGGTTGACCAACCCTTTTTTGCGTGTCCCTGGATGAGCCAAAGTTACATTGCAGTGATGAGAGTTCCCTACGAGGCCCTGCACATTTAGGGATTGACCCCAGACACCTCCATGAGGCCCCACTCACATAAGGAAGCCCAAGAACTCAGACCAGAGGGAGGCTGTGCCTCTTCACGCTTCAGAGTCCAGGCAAACCTGAGCACTCATTTCAGATCTTATCCTTGTTTCTGCCTCAAAACACAGACCCAGCGTATCTGAATTCTTCTCCTCCACAGCGTGGCTGCATCTTCTCTAACCCTGAAGGTGAAACAGGAAATAAAACATTGCTGTGAGACCGGTACTCAGTGCATTCGGCATGGCTGAAGACAAAGGGTGCGATTTGAGTCAGGGTACCAAAATATGTTACGGATGCGGGGAGAGAGACCTGAGTCAAGAGGCTCTCTCCTCTGCCTTGGTTCTTGTCTTGCCCCCAGGAGAATAATTCAAGCAAGAGACAAGCACATATAGTGGAAATGAAATAGCAAGTTTATTTATGAAATGCACGAGCACAAAGCTGCAAGCAGGCACTCATAAAGTTGTTCATTAATTTGTTAATAAGTTTGTTCTTTACACTTGCACCAAGGCTACAGGTGGGTGGTTACCTAGCTAATCCAAGTACGCTGACTACTAGGGTTCAGGGATCGTATACTTCAGCTGGCTTCTGGGTTCCCCCTTCCTTTCCTCTTTAGGAATAATGTACAGCTACAAAGCCTTTCTTTCTCAGTTAGTAAAGGTGCTTTGTTTTAGTGAAATTGTTACAGAGGCCCCCTTTCCCAGCAGAGGCCCCGCTTCTTCCTCCTGTGCAATTCCCACCTGTGATGTTCAGAATACCGGGCAATCTTAGTGAGATTGTTACAGAAGCCACTTCTTTCGGCACAGGCTCATGAACGCCCCTTCTCCTGTGCTATTTTGCTTGGAATGCTCGGGACACCTACCTGGCAATCTTCTCAAACCAGGCTTAGGGCTGCTGAGTTAATTGGTGAGGCATGTCCTCCTTTTGCTCCTAGCCTCCTGTATGAAGTTCTTTTTTAAATTGTAATGGAGAGGGCCCTGACTTTAATTCCCTTTGGGCTGTTCATCCTAGCTGCTACTTGACAGTTTCTCAACTGAGGATGGAAAATACTGTGTTAGATCCGCAACTGATTGAATCTAACTGTAGAAAGATATACTTAAATTCTGACTGCCCAGGGTTCAGTAGCCTTATTCCCCTCATTGTTCAAAGGTCAGCGGTATTTGCATTGTATATAATGTAAATCTTCATGCCAGGCTACATGTAAGGCCGTGACTTTAATGCTATCATTTTTGTATTTCCATTGCATAGTCCTCAGAATATGGTGGATACTCAATAACTATTTGTTAAACAGTAAATTATTGTTTATTTCCATTGGGGAGTTTTGGTTATAAGTGGGAATATCATTATATTTTCTCTTGGGAATAAATTAATTAACTCTCTATACCTTTCTGGATATAAAATACCATTTTTTTCAATTGTTGATGCTAAATATAAAAGTAGAGATTTGGGCTAATTTAAGTGGTAATCAAATGAGTTATGGAAAACATTTCACATGGTAGTTTACCTCATCACTATAATTATGATTATATCATTACTGCTGTTCAAATTCTATGTTTTATTTGCCTTCATGGCCTTTCATTTTTGGAAATTAATGTTTCTTCCAGCTAGGTGTTTGAAAAATAGGGCATTTGTTGCTATGGAGTTTAATATCCACTCACATTTTCAATGTTAGTTTTGGCTGTACTGGATACCCTAGAAGGGATAAATGCACTAGCATTTTGTATTATCACACTTTTTAATCGTCCGTGTTCTTTGTTTTTTAAAGCCAAAAACTAACTGTGTAGTTTTGTCATACAAATTTTCTGCTCACATTTTTTGTTGAGGTAAAACTTACATGCAGTAAAATGCACTGGTACTATGTGTACAATGTAGTAAATTTAGATAAATACATGCATTTATATAACTAATATTCTGATCATGATGGAGAACATTTTGATCACTCCAAAAATTTCCTTCCTACTTTTCCTAATTATTCCCCATCATCCAATGGCAACAAATGATTTTTTTCTGTAGATAGGTTTTGTCTGACTGTAGATTTCATATAATGAAAGAATACAGTTTAGACTTCTGTGTTTGTCTTGTTTGCTCAAGAAAATGTTTTTGAGACTTACATGTATTACATCACTAGTTTATTTTTAGATAGATGTGTAAAGTCTTTTTTTTATTGTTGAGTGATAATAAATTTGTTTTTCTGTTAAAGATTATTTGATTATTCCATGTTCTTGAATTTTTATATACATTTTATAATCAGTATGTCTTTTTCTTCAAGAAAGCCTAGAACCCTGGCTGGTGTGGCTCAGTGGTTGGAGTGCCAGCCTGTGAACCAAAGTGCCATGGGTTCGATTCCCACTCAGGGCACAAGCCTGTGTTGCACTCCAGGCCCCCAGTTGGAGGTGCATGAGAGGCAACCACACATCGATGTTTCTCTCCCTCTTTCCCTCCTTTCCCTTCTCTCTAGAAATAAATAAAATCCTTTATTTTTAAGCTTACTGAAATATTGAGAGTGGTTGTATTGAGTCTATATATCCATTTATGGAGGATGGACATTTTAATAATGCTGACTTCCAATCTGTGAATCTAGTTTTAGTTTTTTTTTTAAATTTCTTCAGCCATGTTTGGTAATTTTTGATACAGATATTTTTCAGATACTTTGTTAGATATTTTCCTACACGGTGATGCTTTTGGTGTTGGTATAAGAAGACTTTTTATTCTAAAATTTATTTGCCAATTGTTTTTTTCTATATATGGAAACACAATTGATTTCATATATTAACTTATATCCCATGGGCGCGTTAAATCTACTTTTGTAGATTCATTAAGATTTTCCATGCAAATGATCATGTTTTATGTAAATAATGAAAGCTTTCCTTCTTTTTCAAACTCCATGCCTTTTAATTTTTTTTCATCTTGTTGCACAAGTTAGCACTTTCAATACAATGTTTAACAGAAGTGGTGAGAGTGAATGTGTACCTTGCATTGTTCCCAATATTAGTAGAAAAGAGTTTAGTCGGCTAAACCTAATATTAGCAGTAGGTTTCTCATTGGTGTCTTTATAACATTGAGGACAGATGTTTATTTCTAGTTTGCTGAGAGCTTGTATCATTTATTGAAGCCATGATATGGTTTTCCAGTTTATTTATGTTGATTCCAACATTCTTCTACTACACAACCTTTGGCAACACCTTTCACCTCTCAGCTCCTTAGCACCCATCTCTGCTATGGCTCCGGCAGTCCCACCCTTCAAATGCTCTACTCTGCTCCATCGAAGTGTCCGCAGTGAATATCCACACATACTTCTGCCCCAACTCTCACCCTGCCCAGCTCCTCCTCTCCAATGTGGTGCCTCACCAAGTCAGCCCCTTCAGCCTACCTCTTCTGCTTTGGGGTACTCTGTACCTGTTAGGATCAGTGGCAGTAAAATAGCCCTAAGTGGAAAGCTGGAGCAATCTGGAGACTGACTTTTTGTATTTCCCTTCTCCCCAGGATCACAGTTCCCTGCTTCATGTTTTTCAGTGACTTTCATAAATATGACCATTACTGGAAGAGAGTGTGAAAAGGGAAGGAAGTGTAGAAGAGCCAAATATGTCCCACAGATAAAGAAACATATGAGCTTGTCGGAAAATGTGATGTTTAGTTGACTTTTTATAGCATGAACCATATATTTTTGGGAATGTTGAAGTTTATAAGAGTTGAACTTCAAGTAGATAATCTTAGTGTTGTCTAGAGATTTTAAAACATCATAATTCCATGATATGTGGTTTATTATAGTAATGTGGTATTATGGAAACATCTTAGTGTTGTTAAATTAATATTGGTCTCAGAAGCAAATAGAAATGATTCTACAGAGTTGCAAACATGATTTAATATGTTGAATTAAATTCTCTTGCCTATTAAATAAAGTTACAATTAATTGCCTTTCAATATTGATGTGAGTATTCCAGATAGTGTTTGTAAAACACTCAATATCATGCTTTGTCTGGAATTTAGCCGGAGACCATTAATGGATGCCAATGAACTTTCTGGTGTGTCTGCTTTAAGGAAGGGTCAGTAACTTATTTACAGTTTTCCTGGCACTGGGCATGACAGCCTGATAAAAAAAATGCTGTCTGGATGAGATCCATGGAAATCTGTTTAACTCTGCTCTCAGCCTATTTAATCAATTCATCATGCAAAGTGCTTTAAGGAAAGCAGCTGTACTGCCATTATCCCACATGCACAATCCTTCTTTCATATTTTGATTCCATAAATGTCACATATTTTATGACTTTAAAAGTAATCTTTATGGGAAATGCATTGCTTAATATACAGTATTAAAGAAATCTCCCCTCCTGATTACTTCTGGTCAAGATGGCAGCATGGGCAGACATGGCTTGTCTCTTAGCACAACCACATAAAAATTACAACTAAAATATAGAACAACCATCACTCAGAATTTTTAGAAATAGAGCTGAGTGAAAGTCTGACAACTTCAGAATTAAAAAAAAAACACACATCCATCCAGACTGGTAGGAAGGGTGCAAAAGCAGAACAGGCTTGTCCCTCACCTACATGTTGGTTGACACAAATTTGGGAGGGATATCTTGGGAATGAAGAGTCCTAGCCCCACACCAGGCACCCCATACAGGGTTCCAGTGCCAGAAGGATAAGTCCCCACAACTTCTGGATGCAAAAACCAGCAGGGGTTGAGTTGGTGGAGGACACTTCTGGAGCCCCGAGAAGTTCCTCTTAAAGAACTCACATACTGATTCACATACTCAGATTCATATCTTCTGAACTCCATCACTGAGGTAGCAACTTGAAAGGCCCAATGGTATACAGGGAGAAATTGAAATCTGGCATCAAGGTGAGCAGAGGCCATTGTTCCTTGTATAAACCCTCACATAGCCAGCAGGCTGGTGACACATCTGAGACTCCATCATCCTGGCTAACATTGTTTGACCCACCTTGGAAATCACCAGAGACTCCACCTGGCCCAACTTACGGGCCCACCCAAGCTGCTTTTCCGTATGAATTTCTGGTCTTGGTTCATGCTTCACAACTTCCTAAATCCTATCAAACAAGCAACAGCTGGCCTGAGTGAGTTCCAGGCCCAGTGCTAGAAACAGCCAGCCTAGATTCACAGCTAGATTTGACCTAGGAGTCTCCAAGCTCAGCACAAGTAGAAGCCATCTCAGATTGATTTCTAGCTCAGGCAGGGTTGACTCTGGGCAAAACACAGGTGGGAGCTGACCTTGGCCTACACCACCCAGGGAACCCCAGGGCCAATGCACCCAGTGGACAGCTACAGACCACACCGGAGCACCACCACCCTGCCCCTGCACAGCTGATCTTCCACAGAGGATAGAAGTTGGTAGTCAGTGGTCATAGACAATCCTTACAGCTGACTGGCTTGGGTAAATCCCTCCCATTGATCTGCCAAAAGAAACAAAATCTCAATGACAAGAGGAGAGTGTACTCAGACCACACAAAGGGCAAACCTTGAATACTAAGCTTGGGTGATAAGGGAGGCTATGCCATTAGATCCTACAGGACATCTACTATGTTAGGGTACACTACCAAGACCTGTAGTCAAAGCACCTCTACCTAATACATAGAAACAAACACAAGGAGGCTGCCAAAATGAGGAGACAAACAAATATGGTCCAAATGAAAGAACACATCAACACTGCAGAAAAAGAGCTAAATGAAATGGAAATAAGAAATCCATCAGATGCAGAGTTCAAAGCACTGGTCATAACGATGCTTAAGGAACTTAGTAAGGACCTCAACAGCATAAAAAAGATCCTGTCAGAAAAAACAAAGGATACACTAATTGAAATACAAAACGATTTTCAGGGGAACAACAGTAGAGTGGATGAAGCTGAGAATCAAATCAATGATATGGAATATAAGGAAGCAAAAAACAAACAATCAGAACAAGAAGAAGAAAAAGTATTTAAAAAAATGAGGAAAGTATAA
Organism: Micronycteris hirsuta; assembly: GCA_004026765.1. Taxonomy (NCBI): domain Eukaryota; kingdom Metazoa; phylum Chordata; class Mammalia; order Chiroptera; family Phyllostomidae; genus Micronycteris; species Micronycteris hirsuta. Next base: position 12,743 of record PVJI01016932.1, read on the forward strand.
GTAGCCTCTGAGACAACTTCAAGAGGTCCAACTTTTGCATTATAGGGGTCCAACATTCGCATCAGAAGAAGAGAAAGAGCAAGAAATTGGAAATCTATTTGAAAAAAATAATGAAAGAAAACTTCCCTAACTTTGTGAAGGAAACAGACATGCGAGTCCAGGAAGCACAGAGAGTCCCAAACAAGATGGTTTCAAAGAGGCCCACTAGAAGAAACATAATAATTAAAATGCCAAAGCTCAAAGATAACAAGAGAATTTTTTTTTACTACAAGAATATCACATAAGTTTATTTCAGATGTAACAGCAATGCTAAAATCAACAAGTTTAATTCTGAACTGCACCAAATAAACTTAGCCATTTAAGTATTTCAAAAGTTATTCCCTCCGAAAACCTAAGAGAGCTTTTCTTTTCCACAGCCCATAACACAGTTCCCAATAGTTGTTTCTGGAGGATTTTCAATTGATGAGTGAACTGCTTTGAGGATATTTCAGAATTTCTTTCCCCAAATAAGAACTAATATGGAAAAATTATATATTGCACAGATTTCTCTGCAGATTCTTTTTCTTGTTTAGAACCCAAATACAATTGCCATTCAGTATTAATTTTCACCTATTTGCCCCACAGTAAAAACTATTTGTCCTGAAAAATATGATGGATATATCCTATGATTATCCAATTAATAGAACTGTTTTACCTCAATGACAATTTTTACATTTCAAACATGAGACATTTAACAGGAGACATTGAGACATGAGACATTTAACATGATACATGAGACATATAACTAAACATGAGACATTTTTTCAGTCTTTACTGACTCATAAGCATATGAACCAGTGCCCAGTTTCTACCTCTTCTATAGCCTTCTCCTCCATAGTGGATGGAATTATTTAATGTAAGTCTGATGTAGGACAATTAACCCTTTACAAACATTTACAATCTAGGCTAAAGCTAGTAACTAGTGTAGAAAAAGAAGCAGCATAACAATAGGGGGCTTATACACTCAATTCAAAATTTAGTTATTTTTTCCCCTCTTTAAATAAGAGGAGAATGTTTGAGTTACAGAAGGCATAATTAGTTTGAAGAATTTAGAGAGACTTCTGGCCAAGATGGAGGCATAGGTAGATACACTTTGCCTCCTCACACAACCAAAAGAAGGACAACAAATTTAAGAACAAAAAATAACCAGAACTGCCAGATAATTGAACTGTATGGAAGTCTGAAAACCAAGGAGTTAAAGAATAAACATTCATCCAGACTGGTAGGAGGGGCAGAGACAGGCAGCTGGGTTGAGAGGACTTGCAGGCAGGGTGGCGACTTGAGGACCAGGGCAGACGAGGTAGTGGATGGCAGAGTGGGCAGTCCCACTTTCGCAAGTGGCTAAACCAGGAGGAACTACTGGGGAGTGAGACAGACCTTGCAACCCAGGTCTCCAGCATGGGGAAATAAATCCTCAAAACCTCTGACTGAAAAAACCTCTGGGGGTTGAGGCAGTGAGAGAATCTCCCATCCTCACAGGTGAGTTCGTTGGAGAGACCCACAGGGCCCTAGAATGTACACAAACCCACCCACCCAGGAATCAGCACCAGAAGGGCCCAATTTGCTTGTGGGTAGTGGAGGAAGTGACCGAAAGCTAGCCGAGAGCTTAGCAAACAGCATTGTTCCCTCTCTGACCTCTCCCCCACATACAGCATCACAATGCAGCAATGTGGGTTGCCCCACCCTGGTGAATACCTAATGTTCTGCCCCTTACTACATAACAAGCATGCATAGATAAATATGGCCCAAATGAAAGAATAGATCAAAGCTCCAGAAAAAATACAACTAAGAAATGAAGAGATAATCAGGTGCAGAGTTCAAAACGCTGATAATCAGGATGCTCACAGAAATGGTTGAGTGTGGTCACAAAATAGAGGAAAAAGTGAAGCCTATGAAAAGTGAAATAAAGGAAAACATACAGGGAACTAACAGTGAAGGGAAGGAAACTGGGACTCAAATCAATGGTTTGGAGTAGAGGAAAAAATAAACATTCAGTCAGAACAGAATGAAGAAACTAGAATTCAAAAAATGAGGAGAGGCTTAGGAAACTCCAGAACAACTGGAAACATTCCAGCATTCAAATAATAGGGGTGCCAGAAGAAGAGGAAGAGCATGAAATGGAAAACTTATTTGAAAAAATAACGCAGGAGAATCTGGCAAAGGAAATAGACTTCCAGGAAGTCCAGGAAGCTCAGAGTCCCAAAGATACTGGACCCAAGGAAGCACATGCCAAGGCACATTATCATTAAGTTTCCCAAGATTAATGAAAAGGAGAGAATCTTAAAAAGGAGACAGTTACCTTCAAAGGAGTTTCCATATGACTAGCAGCTGGTTTCTCAAAAGAAACCTTATAGGCAAGAAGGGAAAGAAGTATTCAAGCGCATGAAAGGCAAGAAACTACATCCAAGATTACTCTATCCAGCAAAGCTATCATTTAGAATGGAAGGGCAGATAAAGTGCTTTCCAGATAATGTCAAGTTAAAGGAGTTCATCATTGCCAAGCCCTTATTATATGAAACATTAAGGGGACTTATCTAAGAAAAAGAAGAAGGTCAAAAATATGAACAGTAAAATGAGAACAAACCATCAACTATCAACAAACACACTTAAAAAAACAAAAAGAGAAGCAAAAACAAACTAAGCAAACGACTAGCACAGGAACGGAGTCACAGAAATAGAGATCACATGGAGGGTTATCAGTGGGGAGGAGGAGGGTGGAGAATGGGGGAAAAGGTACAGGGAATAAGAAGCATAAATGGTAGGTATGAAATAGACAGGGGAGGTTCAGAATAGTATAGGAAGTGGAGAATACAAAGAACTTTTATGTATGACCCATGGATATGAACTAAAGTGAGGGAATGCTGGTGGGAGGGGGTTACAGGGTGGAGGGGAACAAAAGGGAGAAAAAAGGGACAATTGTGATAGCATAATAAATAAAGTATATTTAAAAAAATTCAACCTTTTTGTGAACTTCCAGATATCAACATAGACTTTGATATATAAATGAGTTTTCTGAGATGACACTGCCTCTATTTCTGTAACCATTTCACCTGGGCTAGCTAATCAGTCTATGAATATATCCTTAAATGTGGTTATTGAAAACTGAATAGCTGCCTCATGACAATTAAGTACATGTTATTTAGAGAGGGGAGAAATAACTAAACTTTGAATTGAGATAAAGAGAGAATCTTAAAAGCAGCAAGCGTACAGAGGAATTTCCATTATACTGTCAGTTGATTTCTCAAAAGAAACTTTGCGTGCTAGACGGGATTGACAAGAAATATTCAAAGTCATGAAAAGCAGGGACCTACAGCCGAGATTGCTCTACACAGCAAACATATCATTTAGAATCAGAAGACAGATAAAGAGCTTCCCAGACAATTAAAAACTAAAGGAGTTCATCATCATCAAACAATTGTTATATGAAATGTTAAAAGGACTTATGTAAGAAAAAGATCAAAACTACGAACAGTAAAATGACAAAAAACACAAATCTATGAACAATTGAATCTAAAAAAACAAACAAAGCAAACCAGGGGAACACAGAATCATGGGTATAGAGAGTGCTTTGATAGTTGCCAGGTGGGAGGAGGTTGGGGGAATGGGTGAGGAGGTGAGGGGATTAAGGACAAGTGGGTAGTTAAAGAACAGCCATGGGAATGTAAAGTACAGTGTAGGAAATGGAGTAGCCAAAGAACTTATAGGCATGACCCATGGACATGAAAAACAGTGGGGAGATTGCCTGAGGGACTGGGGGATACTGGGTGGAGGGAGGCAAAGGGGGGAGAAATCGGGACAACTGTGATACCATAATCAATGAAATATAATTAAAACAAAGAAATCTCCCCTCCCAAAACAGTTGCGATATTTATGGTGAAGAAATAAAATGCTTTTTAAAAAAGTCTAAAATATAAGGCAACAGAATCAAAGCTGAGTGATGACTGTTTCTAGAGAAGAGAGGTAATGAGGACAATTAGGAACAAAGGCAGTGTAATTGCAATGCATTTTCTTTTAGCTATTTATGCAAGAGTTCCAGGGCAAGGACTGTGCTGTACATGTGCTAATTTCAGCATTGGGTGCTCTGTTTGTACTAAAAAAGAGGTTGCAAGTAAATTCTGTTAATATTTCCAAAGAAATTCACCAAAGAAAGGGTGCTGCACTTACATAGTTTAATAAGTATTATAATTTCTACAACATTGAAAAACTAATTTTTTAGTCTACACTACTCCATTGAAAACTATAATTTACTACTCTGAAGCAAATTGTTTGTTTTCTCTGAGATGCAGATGTTTGTCTGAACTTTGATGTGTTATATATTACACATAGGAAAATAAGTAAAGATGAAACATCATTTGTATCTTTGCATGTATTCTATCTATTTATAATTTGTACAATTTATTTTATATACCACACTCTTCCAAAAGGACTTCAACTAGATTATCAAAAAAAAATTTAAGTAGAACTAAATAAAAACAAAAGACTAAATCAAGGCAAAGAGAAATGAAAATAATACATTTTTTTTGTTTTGATAAAATTACAGATCTAAGAAAAATGACTTTTAAAAAAGTTAGAAACACCTGTAAATTAACCTTTTGGTTATGAAGTTATTTTTAGGAGCCTCATCTGAACACAAGAAAAGTGAGGAAAGAAAGCGTACCCTACATAAGAAATGAAGACAGCTGGCAGGCGGGACAGAGTGAGGGGGCTGGCAGGCAGGACAGCTAAGCTGGGGGCGTGGTCAGGACACAAATGCTGGGGCTCAATGGGAAGAAGATGAGCAGCGAGAAATTCCCTGTGGACTGGTGTCCACATGACTTAAAACACAAGAATCTAATATTTTGTTATAGGAATTATTTTTTGCTTTGAGCAGCAGAGTAGACCTCCGGGTCCTTCATATCCCCTGCCCTGCGGACCAAACTCAGATATCCTAGGAAGGGTGTCAAAAGTCCTACCGTAATGGTGTGGTCTTGAGCTATGTAGTTGGATTGTAAAGGTCTAGATGAGCCAGAAGCCTAAAGTATTTAGATATGTGGTTTATGTCACTTATAGCAGTGAAAACTACACTGCTGGTTTCACTGAGGTTTAGAGAGACAGTAGAAAGAATTGATTGTAAAGAAAAATATAGGTATATTTCTTTACATACAACAGCCTAAGATAATTGGATCATTTTAAGCAGATGATACATGAAATTTAATAAGTTAGGTTAGTAGTTGAATACATGTAAATAGACACATGAAAAGTGTTGAGGTAGGTTACATCTGTTAGGTTGGTTATTATTTTGTCCTACAGTGTCATTTATGCTACTAAATATTTTGGCAAATTAATAGAAAAAATAATTATGTATAGCTAATTGTCTCTGTGGTTCTACATGTATAATTTTTGCAAAATCCCATTGGATATAAACAAGTTTCATAGAAAAATAATATTGACTGTTTAGGTTTGAGAAATCCAAGTCAGTGGGAGATTTTACTAGATAAGTCAGCTGCAGCATAAACCTCCTTTGCGTGCTAGCTGAGTCAAATTAGCCTGAAGTGTTATTTAAGCAATAGTTAGTAGGCAGATGCTAAAGGCATTTATTGTCTTAAAGGGACAAAAGAAATGCCAATGTTTCAAATTTCTTTAAAATGCCAAATAGTAATTAGGCAATGTTATTAACTAATCCCTTGCCAAAATTAATATTTTAACTTAGATATGCCCAATGAGAGAAGTAAGCCAAGCCAGTAAATATTGGTTTTAATATTTATGAAAATTAATCTGGCTAAAGCAATCATTTTTGATTTGCAAAATATTCCCTTCTCACATTTATATTTCAATGTATCAGCCAAATCCCTTCTCAACTTGTGTATTAGTCAAATTTTAAACTATGATCCAAATGTTAAAATATACCAACTGCCTCAAATTGATATTTTAGGCCACTGAGTGAAATAAATCAAATCTCAACTTCCTCTAACCATAAGAAATGTCTCAACAATGCTATTTTTGTAATGATTACTACCTAGTACAGAATTTGTTAAAAACACTTGAATGATTGTATGATAGGGAGAGTATCAAATTTTAATTCACGTCTGGTGACAGAATGAACAACATTACTTAGTCAGAAGCACAGGTTTACACATCAGGCAGATTAGAGTTCAAGTGATGTCTCTGCTAGCTGAGCCCTTGGGCGGGTCATTAACCACTTGTGCATCTGCTTCCTCACCTGAGAAATGAGGAGTAAGTGGCCTTTGGCCAGGGCCAATGTACAAATGAGGGGAAACAGTATATATGTATATATGTGTATGTATATGTACTATATATATGTATAAACAATATATATGTATCGTATGTGTATCTATATATGTATGTATATTGTTTACCTGATACATAATGGACATTTGATAAGAGAAATGCTTATTAATTCACAGCCACAAAGTACTCTATTTAATATTTCTCCTTTCTAGTGGTATTTTTCATTTTTAATGACCATGACTAAGACCTGAGTTTGATCCATATAAGAAGAAAGAACTGATGTAATTTTTTTGCAGTAGCTCCAGGTAAACTTTAGCATTATCTGTTATGTTCACATTGTTATAAAGAAATAAACAAATAAATAATAAACAGAAAGTCCAGTGCATTTGTTTTAGAAGGATAGATAGATAAATAGATGAGCCACATACAAAAAGCAATGTACAAAATTTGCCAAAAATCTAACCTGTTTTTTTTGTGTGTGGTAAACGTGGGTGATCGTTAATTTATTCTTTTTTTATTTTTAATTTTTAGTTTTAAATTACAGTGTATGTATAATATTAGATTAGTTTCATATTTATAACCCTATGATTATACATTTATGTAACTTACAAAGTGCTCACCTTGATAAATCTAGTACCCATCTGATACCATATTAGGTTATTACAATATTTTTAACTATATTTCCTGTGCTGTACTTTACATCCTCGTGACTATTCTTTGGTTACCAATTTGAACTTCTAAACCCCTTCATATTTTTCACCCATCCCCCCAACCCTTCTCCTACCTGGCAGCCATCAAAATGTTCTCTGTATCTATGAGTCTATTTCTGTTCTGCTTGTTTGTTTATTATTCTTTAGAATCCATATGTAAGTAAACCCTATTTGTCTTTCTCAGTCTGACTTATTTCAGCATAATACACTCGAGGTCCATTCATGTTTCTTGAAGATGGCAAGATTTCCTTCCTTATTATAGCTGAGTCATATCCCATTATATATATGCACCACTTCTTTACCTATTCATCAGTTAATGGATGCTTAGGTTGCTTCCATGTCTTAGCTATTGTAAATAATGCTGCAGTAAACACGTAGATGTATATGTCTTTTCGATTTAGTGTTTTGGGTTTCTTCAGATAAATACCCAGAGGAGGAGTTGCTGAGTCCGTATTTGTCTCTTGCCATAGCTTTTGTCTAAAGTCTATTTTGTCTGGTATAACTATTGCTACCCCAGCTTTATTGTTTTGTTTTGTTTCCATTTTCGTGAAATATCTTTTTTCATCCCTTTATTTTCAGTGTGTATGTCTCTCCATCCACAGTGAGTCTTCTGTAGAAAGCATACATAAGGGTCTTATTTTGTTATCCATTTAGTCACCATATGTCTTTTGATTGGAACATATAATCCATTTGCATTTAAAATAATTGTTTAGCCTGGCTGGTGTAGCTCAGTGGATTGAGCGCGGGCTGGGAACCACAGGGTCCCGGTTCAATTCCGTCAGGGCACATGCCTGGGTTGTGGGCCAGGTACCCAGTGAGGGCCATGTGAAAGGCAACCACACATTACTGTTTCTCTCCCTCTCTTTCTCCCTCTCTTCCCCTCTATCTAGAAAACTAATAAGTAAATAAAATCTTAAAAAAATAATTATTATAAATATGTATTATTGCCATTTTAACATTCTTATTTGTTATCTTTTCTTCTTCTTCTTAAAGAAGCCCTTTAACATTTTTTGTAATACTGGTTTGATAGTAATGAACTCCTCTAACTTTTTTGTATCTGGGAAGCTCTTTATCTGTCTTTCTATTCTAAATCATAGATTTGCTGGGTAATCTTGTTTGTAGGTCCTTGCTTTTCATCACTTTGAATATTTTGTGCCAATTCCTCTGGCCTGCAAAGTTTCTGTTGAGAATTCAGCTGACATCTTATGGGAGTTCCCTTGTACATAAATAACTGCTTTTCTCTTGCTGCTTTTAAAATTCTCTCTTTACCTTTAACCCTTACCATTTTAATTATGATGTTCTCTGGTGTGGACCTCTTTGGGTTCATCTTGTTTGGGACTTCCTATGCTTCTTGGACTTGTATGTCTATTTCCTTCACCAGGTTAGGAAAATTTTCTGTCATTATTGTTCCAATTAGGTTTTCAATTTCTTGCTTTCTCTCTTTTCCTTCTGGCACTCCCATGATGCAAATATTGGTATGCTTGGTGTTGTCCCAGAGACTACTTACGCTATTGCTATTCTGACTGGGTGTTTTTTGCTTTCTTATATTACAAATCTTAAGATTCATCTGCTTTACTGTTGATTCCCTTTAATTTATTCTTCATTTCAGTTAGTGTAACCTTCATTTCTGACTGGTTATTTTTTATGGTTTCCATGTCCTTTTTTTCCTGTTTTTGAAGTTCTCACAAAGTTCCTTGAGCACCCTCACAACCAGAGTTTTGAACTCTGTATCTGGAAGTTGGCTTGCCTCCATTTTATTTAGTTCTTTTTCTGGAAATTTTTCCTGTTCTTTCATTTTGGACTTGTTTCTTTGTCTCCTCACTTTGGCAGCCTCCCTGCATTTGTTTCTATGTGTTAAGTAGAGCTGCTGCATCTTCTGGACTTGGTAGAGTGGCATTATGTAGTAGATTTCTAGTAGGGTCCAGTGTCACAAGTTTACCAGTCATCTGAGCTGAGTGCTCCAGGTTGCCTCCTCTGTGGGCTGTAATACTTTGTTGTTGTAGTTGAGCCTTGATTGCTTTTGGCACTTCACTGGGAGAGATTGACCCCCAGGCTGACCAACTGTGGGGATTAACTGTAACTACAACGGAGGAGCAACTGTCCAAAGACCCACCCCATGGAGCAGGACTCACTTTAGTGGAGATTTAGTGCCCACTGAGTCTGGCCCTGAGTGTGTTGCTTGTGGAGGTGACCACCAGTTACAATGCCATGGGGCCATCTGAAGTGGTTTGAAGCTAACCACGAGTTACTATGGCCATGGGGCCTCCTAGGAGGTATAAGGTCGGCTACTGCCTGTGCCCTGCTTGGGGCCACCCAGCATGAGCTACAGAGCAATCTGCCGATGGCTGCTACTTGTGCTGGGCCTGGAGATGCCTGGCAAAGGTCATGTTGTGAACTGAGGGAGGCTCCAGTAGTGCTAGGCTGGGGGCCACTTAGCAAGAAGTATGGTGTATGCAGAGGCCAGATACTGCTTGTTTGAAAGATTTTATCAAAGTTTGAAGCATTAGACAAGAGAGGCAGTTTGTAGAAAAACTACTGGAAATGGTTTGAGTGGGGTAAGGTATCAGGGATTCAGCAGGGAGTGGCAAACAGTGTTAGCCAGATTGATAGATATTCAGATATGGCACTTGCCTGCTGGCTCTGTGGTTGAAGGGCTCAGCAAAGGAACAATGACCTCTGCCAGCACTTCTGTTTGGGAGACAGCTGACCTTCAAACCCTCATCTTGAAACCAGACAATTTAGTTCCTCCCTGTACATTCCTAGTGGCCCAACACTGCAACTCAAAGTGAGTCCAAAGTCTGTGTGCAGGCCCTTCAAGGGGAGAGGCAAGGACTCCAGTGGACTTCTGTTTCAGTTAGCCTCAATCCCTGCTGGTTTTCACAGCCAGAAGTTTGGGGGACTTCTCTTTCAGACACTGGAGTGTTAGGTGAGGGGTTCTGATATGGGGCTGAAACCTCTCACTGCTCAGAGGGAACATCTATAGCCAAGACATCTCTCCCAGCTTTTATCTGCTATGTGTGGATGTGGAACCAGACCATCCTGCATCTCAGCTCCTCCTCTCAGTTTGAATGTAGCTTTTTCTCTGTATCCTTAGTTATAGGACTTCTGATCAGCTAGATTTCAGATGGTTCTGAATTATGGCTGTTTATTTTTGTTGCAATTTATATGTGCTATGAAAGCTTCTGAGTACTGTATTTACCTAAACTACCATCTTGATCAAAATATATTTGTTCTTTTTTGATTTAAAAAAAAAAATTCCAAAAAATAAAAATGCCAGTGTTTAATTTTGTCTTGATGTATTTTACTGCTCCATATATCCAGCAGTGCTTTAAAAGTTATCTCTGAAATACAGAAGTTATTTATGTATGTATGTATTTATTTATTGAATTTATTGGGGTGGCATTAATTAAATTGTATAGCTTTCAGACTGGAGGTTTTTATTCATTCTGTGGGTGCTGCTGAATTCATATTAAACTAAATTTACTCTATAATCAAGAAATTAATTAGATTAACAAGTTTGCCTCAGAAAATAAAACAAATGGTAAATAATATTTATTGAAGAGTGAGAGACCAAAATATATTTTTATATTTGGGCATGGTTCAGAGTATTAGACCTTTGGGGCACTGGAACCAGCAGGGAGCCCTGGCAGGGGGGCTGTGAGCAGTGTTTGAATGAGGCAGATGGAGAAGCTTTTATTTCACATTTTCGTAGTAGTTTTAAGAGGAATTACCTTGCTTGAAGTTGCTTGATATTCCCTTGCTCCACAATCTCCATGTACTGGAAAAGCAAGAGCAGCTCATCAGGTTGAAGGTCACCTGTAGAATCTAAGAAGGCAAAGGACACAATCTGAGATACTCAGTGGTCTTGGTAAGAATTGTAAGTTTAAATCTGAGTTCTGATATTAACTTGTAACACTTCTGTACACATCTACAGAAAGATTGTATGTAAATGTGGAAAAATAAAGTAAACACACAAATGTGGCATCATTTATTTAGTTTAGCATCAAAAATATTAAGAGAAACAGGAAAGTAAATAAATTCCAAATAACTACAATATCCTAGGCAAAAGGGGACTGGCAGATGAAAGAGGGTAAAGATCAAACCAGTACTCTATCCAGGCCACTTTAAACGTCTGACGCAGTTTGTCGTGTCAGGTTTGTGGCTTTAAGGAATCTTTAAAAATAAGTATAAACCCATGAAGTGTCACTGTGCATTTAACAAATTTTACTCCCTTTGAAAGCTTAGATAGAGATACAGGGTTTGGTTTATATTTTTGGCATCATAGCCTATATTTTATTATCAAAAACAGTCATGAGACTTTTGAGGCCTTTCTGAAGTTAGAAAATTAAAAATGTGAAACACTTAAATATATCTTAATCTAAGAAAAATAATCAAGTTAAAGCAATAGTTTCATTGGTTTCAGATTCTGTTCATTTCATTGCTGTATGACTTATTACTGAGAATCTTATTTGAAGTACTTATAACAGGAACAATTTGTGCAATGAAGGATTTGGGAAAACTTAGAGAAACTATTGAGCAAATGCCTTTTTCATTTAATTGGGATTAGGTTGTCTCCTGATTTGATTGTTTCAAGTTTATTACTAATCCACATGTACATTTCATTTTATCTCTTTTCCTTTAGATAAAATCCTTTATTAATGCAAGAGATCATTAACCTTAGAGTTTAAATATTTTTAAACATTTAAAAATGTGGCTTCTGCTGACATTTCATAATGCACAGCAAAAGCTATTTTTTCTCTCTCCTCTTTTTGGGCATTGTTGAAGAGTCATTTAATTTGTAGTGTTTTCAATCTACAGGGAAAAACAAAGGAGTTACACTTTGATTTCTCCATTTGGTGACCCTGAAAAAATGCAAAGATTTGGTATACATAAATTAGTAGCTAGCTGGATATTATCTGTTTTCACATATTGTTTTCATGCTATTGGACACATAAATCAACCAAAACATCAACAAGTAACATCATTTTCTTACTGAACAAGCTCCTTATGCAGTCAACATATGCCATTGATGGGTAAACAGAACAAAGTTATCTCTTCCCTTCCCTGCATCTCAGATTGAATGCAGCCATAATCATTGAATGCAACAGATCTGAAATCAACACGGCCTGGAGAAGGAAAGATCCTCATGGGAGTGAACACTGTTTACTCCATGCCTGGTAGTGGGAAAAGTCAGAGAGCTATCACTGAGGCTGACAGTGACTGTGCCAACATGTGACACTGACAATGAGGAAAGAGACAAGAGAATTATAAAAAATAAAATAAAATAAAATAACTGGAACTTCATCCTGGAGCCTTTAGTGAGGCTGGTTTCTTTGATCATAAACCCAATATTAACTGTTCGAGTTGCCAATCTCTCAGTCATCACTTATGACATGTAATGTGTTTGTTTATATTCAGTTTAATAACATTCAGTTCTTTTGAAAATTTCTAACTCAAATAACTTAAATATATGCTTAGACACTTAAAGAGCTAAATTTGAGTCAATTGAAGATCACATGGCCTGAGAAGACGAGACATCACCACATGCTGTAACAGTTTTACAAGCACTGTCCCTCTGTTCATAGTCTGTTAAAATTTTCTTGGCCAAGAAAATAAAAAATGGCTTTTCCAACATCTTTAGATAAGCCACTTCTTCCTTTAAGCTTACTCTTTCTTAGTCTTTCACCTTTTTTGGGGGTGGGAGGAGGAGGGTAGAGGTGAACTATGGCCAAACCATAGCAAAAGCAAACAAAAACAAGCAACAATCAAAAATAATGACTCCATTTATCAGTTTAGGTATATGTAATTAATGTAGTAAAAATAACTGAAATTGTTTTTATAGAAGTTAGATGAAATTATTTATTGAATTACCACCTGGCTTTATTCTTGGATAGGTGTTAATGAATTATCTTTAAACATCTGGATGAAAATTAAGCTCTCACTCTTTCTAAGTATATTGTATTCTAGTAAGGAATTATTAAAATTAAAATATCTATTAAACCCTCCCAAAATAGCCCTGTCTGGTGTAGCTCAGTGGATTGAGCATGGACTGTGAACCAAAGAGTTGCCTGTTCGATTCCCAGTCAGGGCACATGCCTGGGTTGCGGGGCCAGTCGCCAGTGAGGGCACGTGAGAGGTAACCATACATTGCTGTTTCTCTCCCTCTCTTTCTCCCTCCCTTCCCTTCTCTCTAAACATAAACGCATAATATCTTTAAAAAACTCAAAATAAACAAAATGATTGATAAAGTCATATTTCTAAGGTAGATGGGGAGTGAAGCCCAGGTGTTGGGCTGGAGCTGGCGTGGAGATGCACAACTAGGAACACCCAGAGAGTTTTATAGACACTTACCTAGTAACATCCTCCCACACCCACCCAGATCCCCTAAACAAGCACTTGCAGGTGAATCAGATCAACGCGATGGAGGGGAAATGGCTGGGAGAGGTATATTTCTAAAAAAATTATAATTAAAAATTTCAATGTGAAGACATTCCATCTGTGGTTTGTGGTTCAGATTTGTTCCTCATTCACCCTCTAATCCTGCTTGAGCTAAACCGTTCAGACAGAAAGATAAGGATTGAAGAACCTGAAAACTTCAATCATTTTTTTCCGTTTTTATTTACTAGCACTTACATTTTTTATTTTTTAAAATTATTTTATTGTTGTTCAAGTACAGTTGTCTGCATTTACCCCCCACCACTCCCCACCCAGCGCAGCCACCCCCACCTCCCTCCACATCTGCCTCCACCCCCTCCCTTTGTTTTGTCCATGTGCCCTTTATAGCTGTTCCTATTTCAATCATTTTAAGTCATCGTTCCTATTTCAATCATTAAATAATAAAGTATTAGTATTATTCTTAGTATTATTATTTTGAAAATTAGAACTTATAGTGGACCTAGTAGTGCAGTCAATGTTTTATAAGTAATGTCTCACTAAATGTTCACTCATATCACGAGGTGGCTGTTTTTGCCCTCTTGTATTATAGATGATGAATCTGAAATCAGAAATAACAGCATTACTCCTAACCACAGAAACAACTGACTTCAACATACTCTTCCCTGGATTATTTTGTAGGGTCAAAGAAATTCCCATCAGCTCTCAGAGGCAGATGTATATACTAGCAGGTCTCAACTCACACGTGAGAACATTGAGCTGTGGTATGTACTTGTCATGCCCAAGAGCTCACAACCTGAACTGCTGATAGAATACATTTTATTAAATGTAGTAAATTTTTGAAGCACTGTTATTATCCTGTTTGTGTGGTGTTATATAGGTATTGAGAGTTAATAAAGATACCATTATTTCTCTTGAATTATTAAACAAGTTATTTAAAAAGCAGCTGGTGTGGGGTGATAGCTCATTGGGATTTTGATTTGCATTTACCTGATTAGTGACGTTGAGCATCTTTTCATGTATCTGTTGGCCATCTGTATGTCCTCTTTGAAGAAATGTCTTTTCATGTCTTCTGTCCATTTTTTGATCAGAATGTTTATTTTTTTTGTTATTGAGCTGTGTTAGTTTTTTATTTGTTAGGATATCACCCCCTTATTGGCTATATCATTTGCAAATATATTTTCCCATTCGATGGGTTATTTTTTCATTTTGTTGATAGTTTCTTTCACTGTGCAGAAGCTTTTCAGTTGATATAGTCCCATTTGTTTAATGCTGCTTTTGTTTTTCTTGCTTGCAGGGATATATCCAAAAAAATATTACTCAGACTGATGTTTACTACTTACGTGTTTTTTTTATAGGAGTTTTATAGTTTCAGGCCTTACATTTAAGTCTTTAATTGATTTTGAGCTTTGTTTTGTATAAAGTATTAGGAGAGTAGTACGGTTTCATTTTCTTTTATGTATCTGTCCAGTTTTCCCAATGCCACTTCTTAAAGAGACTATCATTTCTCCATTGTATATTCTTGCCTCCTTTGTCATAGATTAGCTGACCAAATAAGGGAGGGCTTACTTCTGGGCTCTCTATTATGTTCCATTGATTTTTTTGTGCCAGTACCATATTCTTTTTTTTTTAATTACAGCTTTGTAATACAGTTTAAAATCAGGGAGCATGATACTTACAACCATGTCACGCCAGTCAGAATGGGTATTATCAAGAAGTCAATAAATAACACATTTTGGTGAGGGTGTGGAGAAAAGGGAAGGCTTGTGCACTTTTGGTGGGACTGCAAATTTGTGCAACCACTATGGAAAACAGTATGAAGTTTCCTCAAAAAAACTAAAAGTGTATTTACCAAATGCCCCATCAATTCCACTTCTGGGTAATTATTCAAACAAAATGAAAATATTAATTTGAAGAGCTATATGTACTTCTATGTTCTGTGCACCATTATTTACAATGGCCAAGAAATGAAAGCACCCTGGGTGTCAATAGATGAATGAATAAAGAAGATGTGAGATATGTCATGGAATGTTATGCAGCAATAGAAATAATAAAATCTTGCCAACTGCGATAACATGGATGGACCCATAAGACATTATGCTAAGTGAAATAAATCGGACAGAGACAAATACCGTATGGTTCTACTTATATGTGGACTTTAAAAAGACAAAACAAATGAACAAATAAAACAAAACATCAACAGACTCATAGAAACAGGGACAAAAAGGATGGTTGCCAGACAGGAGAAGGTTGGTGTATGGGTGAAAAGGTGAAGAATAGTCAATAATATTGTGACAAGTATGCATGGTGACAGATGATTACTAGAATTAGTGTGGTGATCTCACTGTAAGGTATAAAAATGTCAAATCAGTATATTGTACACTTAGAACTAATATCATATTGTATACCAACTATGCTTATATAAAAATAAATAAAAATGAAGAATCTTTTCTGAGCATTCACTTCATAAGGTGGAATTTCTTGATGCATTTATGCATTATATTAATTTCTTGATGCACTGATACATTTATGCATCGGTTATCCTTCATCTCAAGCCTACCTCTTTTTTGTTGTAACCATTTTAAATTTATTCCACAAATATTTATTGTGTGCCTGCCATGTGTGAGGCACTACACTGGGTGCTGGGAATGACTTTTTAAAGAAAACACAGTCTCTGCTTTTAAGTAACTTGCATTCTCATGGGAGTTGACTAGAAGGTAAAATGGCCAGTGGATACACGTTATGCTTGCATTTTTCCACTAAAGCATTTGTATTTTTGGATTATGAGTTTAACTGGAAAATTTATAATAGTTCACTTTGAAATAGGTTAAAATAGACAGGAAATTTTAATTGAACTTAAAAACATATTTCTTTATTGTCAGTTTTTAAAACAGAGAGGATTCATGCCCCTGACTGGTGTGGCTCAGTGGTTTGAGCGCGGGCTGTGAACCAAAGGGTCGCCAGTTTGATTCCCAGTCACAGCGCATGCCTGTGTTGCCGGCCAGGTCCCCAGTATGGGGAGTTCAAGAGGCAATCACACAGTGATGTTTTTCTCCCTCTCTTCCTCCTTCTCTTCCCTCTGTCTAAAAATGAATAAATAAAATCTTTAAAAAAACCCCAGAGAGGATTCAATGTATCATTTCAACATGGTACTCTATCTATCATCTATCATTTGTCATGTGCCTGTTATTTATATTCTTATCTGTTTTAGTGCAGGAGATTTTCTATAATGATTACAGTAGAATAAACTTAAGAGCATTTGTTTTGAATAAGACAGGCTAAGCAACTTGAAGTACAAAGTTTTCATGCAGTAAGGTGGGTGAGGTGACATAAGAGTGTGGGGACTGACTGTGGGAGCCGGGTGTGCGATGGGTGGAGGAGGACAAAGGGGGAAACTGAGACAACTGTAACAGAATAACAATAAAAATGATTAACATAAATAAATAAGAAATAGAGCGTGTTGGGGAATAAAAATCAGTTGTTTTTGGAAACATCAGGGCTGTGATGCAATGTTAACTTCAGGTGGGCTGTACAGTGAAAAACTGGGCAACTGAGCTCAGAGTTCTTGGGAGAATCCTGATTTAATGATACAAGTTTGGAAGATTACAGTACTTAAAATGAAAGACTTAAGTGATGTTGAACATCTTAACATATGTCTATGGCCATTTGTATGTCCTCTTTGGAGAAGTGTCTATTCAGGTCCTTTGCTCATCTTTTAATGAGTGTTTATTTTTTTGGTGTTGAGTTGTGTGACTTCTTTATAAATTTTGGTTATTAACCCCTTATCTGATATATCATTGGTGAACATGTTCTCCCATTTCATAGGTTGTCTTTTCATTTTGTTGATGGTTACCTTTGATGTGCACGCTTTTTTAGTTTGGTGTAGTCCTATTTATTTATTTATTTTCTTTTGTGGAGATATGGCAGGAAAAATGATTACTATAAGAAATGTCTGAGATTTTACTGCCTATCTTTTCTTCTAGGATTTTTATGGTTTTGAGTCTAACATTTAAGTCTTTAATCCATTTTGAGTTTATTCCTGTATATGGTGTAAGAAGGTGGTCTACTTTCATTTCTTTGCACATATCTGTCTAATTTTCTCAACACCATTCATTGAGTAGACTGTCTTTACCCCGTTGTGTGTTTACCACAGTGAGATATCACTTCACACCAGTCAGAATGGCCATCATAACCAAATAAACAAACAACAAGTGCTGGTGAGGATGTGGAGAAAAGGGAACCCTCATGCACAGTTGGTGAGAATGCAGACTGGTGTAACCACTGTGGAAAGCAGTATGGAATTACTTAAAAAAATTAAAATGGAGCTGCCTTATGACCTAGTGATTCCACTACTGGGAATATACCTGAAGAAGCATGAAACACTAATTCAAAAGAATATATGCACCCCTATGTTCATTATGGCATTATTTACAGTAGCCAAGATTTGGAGGCAGCTCAAGTGTCCATGAGAAGATGAGTGGATAAAAAGCTGTGGTACATTCACACAATGGAATACTACTCAGTCATCAAAAAGAAGAAAATATTACCTTATGTGACAGCATTGATGGAACTAGAGAGTATTATGCTAAGTGAAATAAGCCAGTCAGAGAAAGACAAATACCATATGATTTCACTTATATGTGGAATCTAAAGAACAAAAATATACTAACAAGCAAAATCAAAACTGACTCTTAGATATAGAGAACAGACTGAGAGCTGTCAGAGGGGAGGGTTGGAGGGCTGGTGAGTTGGGTGGAAAAGGTGAAGGGATTAAACAAACAAACATTTAAAAAAACTTATAACAACAGTATGGTGATTACCAGAGGGAAAGGAGGGTGGGAGAGGTAGGAGAGGATATGGGGGTGGGGATAAATGGTGATGGAAGGAGACTTGGGGGTGGTGGGCACACAATACAATATATAGACAATATACTATAGAATGGTACACCTGAAACCTGTATAATTGTATTAACAAATGTCACTCCAATAAATTCATTTGAAAAATAAAATTGTGGACATAAGTGTTTATAGAGCAGAGAAGACCCTGAAATAGAAGAGCAGAAGTCTAAGGATTAAGTCAATTTAAAGGGGCCTGGGTCTGAGGGAGAGAAAGATGAACCAGTGAAAGACATTCAGTAGGAGCAGTGAGGCAGGAGAACCGAGAATGGTAAATTAGAAGCCAAGTGAAGAAACTGTCAGATTAGAGGGAATGATTACCCATGCCAAATGCTGATGTTTGCTTCAGTGATGTGAGAGTTTGACCAATGGATTCAATGGTATTTTCAGTGAGTGAGCTAAAACGCTTGATGGAGTGAGTTCAAGAGAGAGTGGGAAGCAAAAAACTGAAGCAGAGAATATAGACAACACTTGCATTCCCTGTGTCTTCCATTACAACTTCAATGACTACAGTCAGGGTGATTTTAGTGAGCTGATGTTAATGTGCAGCAATGGCACAGGCACTTTAGAAATGGAAAGAGACGACGGATGCCATCTACTCATTGGACATCCATTTCAGTTCCATTGAGCTCAGTTACGACTCTCTAGTAACATCTCTCAAAGTACACATTTCATGACATTCTTACAAAGTGTAAAATGTGTTTTACGTACTTTTTTTAAGGAGGGAAAAGTCCTGTAACCTTTCTTTACTCTCCAGTGACAGTGGATGTATGGGGCAAAAGTAGGTTTCCAGTTTCCAGTACACAAAACAGTTTACTCTTGTATCATTATTTATTAACGTATCATTTTTCATATGAATGACTGTAAATCTTTTGCCCCACTCTTTATTTCATATTTATTTTGGTACTCCTCATAATACAATAATAACTTAAGAGGAAGTGTAATTTTATAGTGATTAGGAGCACAGAATGGGGGTTTAAATCTCGGCTTAGATTTTTATTAACTATGTGACCTTGAGAGCAAGTTTATGCTTCCATTTTCCCATTGATAAATAAAAAAAATTACAGTGCCTCCCTCCTAGTATGGTCTCAGGGGTCAAATGAATTAATAGGGAAACACATTAAAAGAAAATCCTAGAAAAATACTTGGAATGTAATAATTAATATGTGTTAGTTATTAATATTAATCAATAAGTCTTTTTAAGTGATGATACTCATACATAATAAATTGTCAAATGAAAAACAGGTAGACTGGACTAAAGATTTGAAATAGAACTAAACTAATTTTAAGTATTTTGCTTTAGAAATTGAGAAGTTCTAATAAAAAAGAAATTGATATGTCTTTTTTGTGTACATTTTGGAATTGTCAGACTAATTTTGAAATCAAGTAACTAATAAACTTGAGATAATAAATTAGCATCCATCCCTATAAATTTTTAGAATATAGAGTTTTGTATGACTTACTTCATAGAGTAACTGAGAAAGTTAAAGGGTATACCACATATAATGTGTTTTGCACAGAACTTTGAATATAATAAGTACTGAAATCTTGGCTATTATTATTAGTAATATTATTCCCTTCTATGGATGATTTTCTCCTTATCCTAACAATTTTATAACACCCTTACCTATAGCTTTGTGGCTGAGCCTGCTAAGATACCCTCAATAGTATTTTCCTGTTTTTTTCTTTTGGTAATAGAACTTCTTGAATTTTATTTAGGCAGTCTTTCCAGCTGAAGAGTACATTTACCATTTTCTCTGCAGTTAAGTATGGCTATGTGACTAAGTTCTTAAATAACAGAAACAAAAACATATCTATAGATAGAGTATAGATATACAAGTATCATAGATATATCTGTATCTCTACTCCAGGCCTTTCCAATAAAATGACTCAGCAGATGTATCATGAAGTCTTGTTAGAAATGCAAATTCCCAGGTCCTACCCCAGACCTACTAAATCAGAAACTCTAGGGTGGACTGAGTAATCTGTTTCAATAAGACCTCCAGATGATTCTGAAGCACACAAAGTTTGAGAGCCTCTTCCTTCACAGATAACAGAGCAGTGGGGTGGAAGGCTCTGAGTCTCTGAACGACCTTGTGGAGCAGAACCAGCTACCCTGCATAGACTTCCTACCATTACGTGAGAGATCAACATATTTCTCTTTTGCTTGAGCCATTGGGTTTTTGTGACCCTTTGTTGCAGAAGTTTTGTAGGCACTCTGCTTAAAGCTACAGAGTACTTTTTGGTTTCTTAGTCTGTAACCTGCCAACTTTAATGGGAAAATAACAAGTAAAATTTTACATGCATAGATATACGAGAATAATCAAATACTCTTTGTTGAAGAGTAATTAAGATTGACTGGCTTTCAATTCTCTGGACCTACTAATCAAAAGCACATGTCACATATACACAATCACACAGTCATTCACAGACCAATATTAAACATAATTTTTTAGCAATAGAAACATATTTCTCAGAAGTGAAGTATATAGAAGTAAATTACATACAATCAGAATAATTCTCACCTATACTTAAAAAATTTTACAATTGTTCATATCTTAGAACTGGAGTTTGTTTTCTTAATTTATTTGATTCAGTGCAATTCAATAAACTGCAATAAATATTTCATAACAGCACATTCTGTTTCAGCAACTGTAAGAACAGTGGGAAAACAAAGATGATAAGACATGAAAACTGCCCTAAAGGAGCTGATAGTCTCGTGAGATAACCACAGCTGCGCTCCCAGAAATACACTGAGTGTTTTGCTTCACAACAAACACCCTCTCTAGCCCATTAAAAAATCTTTGTCAAAGTCGTATGTAAAAAAAAACAGAATTCTTAATTTTCCCCTTAGCTTTTCTTTAACACTTAGAGATGCTACGTTTTTATGATTGTGTCTATATCTTACTGTTGTTATTTTTAAAAATTGAGGTATAATTTACTTATAATAAAATATCCCCATCTTCAGTAAACATTTCCAAGCTGAAGCAATGCATGATATGGTGTGATGGGTTTAATTGAATTTAGCAAGGATTTTGAATCTCAGCTCTGATATTTACTACATGATCTTGGACAAGTTACTTAACCTCTATAAAGCTCAGTTTTTCAAACCCCTAAAGTAATGACAATAATACGTACTTCCCTTGTTTTCTTTCTCGTGATGTGTGCTTGTGAGTGTGAACAAAACCCCTCAGTTGCTGCCCCTTGATGTGTACATTCCCTCACTTTCCATTGACCCCAGTGGGTCTCAGTCCCATCACTACGCTGACGATTTTCCCATCAGTCATCTTGGCCTCCGGGCTGAAATTCAATGGACAGATCTCAGACTTTATCATATTTGAATTTCCTAGAATAAAGGACATATTCTTATCTTTTTGTGTTTGAACATGCTACACCATTAGGCAACTCCTTCCAAAGATACTCTCCTCCTGAGTACTTGTGGACACATTCTCTCATTTTTCTTACATACCTAATGATGCCTTCTTTTAAAATAACCCTTCCTTTCTTCTTGCCTTAAATGTTTATGACTAGAGTTTTTTTACCCTTTAGGTACTACTGTATTCCCTTCCCTTCTCTTCCATTCTCTTTTCTTCCTGCCCCTCCTCTTACTTTCTCTCTTTTCTATCTCTCTCTCTGTCTCTGTTTACCTCAGTCTAATCCTAAAGGATCTTATCTTTGCCCATGGTTTTGAATACAGTTTGTAAAGAAGACTATATTACTATCTCTAACACAATGCTCCTTTTGGATGAAAGACTTGTCAATTTTTTGTATATCTCCATTTTTTTCTCCCATGGGGTATTCAGATTCAACATATTCCCTAATTAAATACATCATTTTTCTCCTAAAACTGTGTCATTCCCAATATTTCACCTCCTTTACTAGGAAGACTCTTGATGATGGAACTGTGAAAGCTAATTCTTCTCTTTATTCTGCTATTGCCACCATTTCTAATCTAATCTCAACCCTGTAGCAAGAATGATTTATTTGTAATACAAATTGGATCATTTGAAATTTGTATTTAGAACTCTAAATAACCTTGACATACATGTTAGTTCAAAATTCTTACTATGTGTAAACTAAGTGATATCTGGTGTCTTCACTCTTTCAAATCTAGGGAGTCCAAAGTTTCCATGATTTTTGAAAACTCCCCAAGTTGAATAATGGATGTGTGCTGTCCACATCATGTAGGTTTTAGATCTAGTTCTGTCAGGGGCTTTTTCTTTTTCACTTCGGGTCACTCTGATGTGAAAATTGAGCCTTTACTTAATTCCCATCAGGTATTTTATTCTTCCTACAAGATATGTGTGTGCATTTGTGTGTGTGACTGATTAAATTTACTGAAGATTCTCATGTGTAAGTGTGACAAATGGTGGTGATACATATCGAGGTTTATATTGGAGCTACTCATAGCAACTAAAGTTGTGTATTACACTTCTCAATCTTCAGAAGTTGTCTCCCCCACTCTATACCTGAGGTTCTCATAAATCTTTAAGTCTCCTTTTATTATTTAGTTGACTCCAATAGCAGACACTTCTGTGTTTTGTGCAATCTCCTCATGACACCTGATTTTATGCAGGTATTGTGGACAGTTCTCTGTGTCTTTCCAAGATCTCACAGTTTTTGCCTTATGGCTTTCTCCAGTTTCTTCAGAAGCTGCTCAGTCTGTGCAGAAGCAAGCAATAGTGTGTAAGATGTTAATACTTTTGAGGACAACTTTTAGTAGAGATCATCTGAAGTAGATTCTTCAAGGTTTCTCAGAGAATCTTGGTAGGATGGAATATGGTTACTCATCATAGCTAACAGATAAATAGCACTCCCTTTATTGGCTTTCCTTCCTCCTTCGATCTCACCCTCTCCAATTCCTTACTCTGCTTCTTGAGGTCTCCTCCCAAACAAACTCCCTTGCCTAAAACCATGTCAAGAACTCTGCTCTAAAAAAGTACAACATAAGGTAGTTTATTTTTCCTCTCTTCATTACACCTTTCTCTTACCTCTTCCTCATTCAACCAGAAAGAGAAAAGAAAGAAGTAAAAATATCCCAACCTCCTCTGTTTTTCAGGCGGAGCAGAACTGGGAGTATCTCCACCTTCAGTGGCTCATTTCCACACTGAGTGACTAATGAAGGGTCTTCTCCAGACAAACATAGTCTCTATCCCAGAACACACTCTGGTACCAGTAACGTAAACTATCATTCACCTCTCCACACATGGTTGAAGAACTAATTTATAATATCCCCTTGCCTCTTTTAGATTTATGTAAAATGTCTCATTCTTGTATTTGTTGTGCTCCAGCCAGACATGCTGATTAGTTTAGTTCCTTAAATGTACTGGCTTTTGTCAGATTCTATTGCAGATGACTGCAACTGCCCCCTGCTTGGATAATTCCCACATTCTCTTCAAATCTCAGCTTAAATGTTCCTTCCTCCGGAAGTTATTTCTTGACCTCCTCCCCATATGCTTCCACATTAAATGAACTTCCATGACAGACATTCCATTTTTAATTATTGAATTCACGCTAGACTATAAATGCCATAAGCTTGTGTGCGTTCTAGATTCCGTTGTCTGGTGTAGAGCAACTATTCAGCAAATGCTGTTGAGTGGAAATGAATTGATCAGTTTGAATTGAATGAAAAAAGAAAAGACTAGGATTAAAATCAAATCTGACGGTTGCAAAGGCAGTGTTTATTTCAGTTTCTGATGATATTTCAAAAGTAATATTCAAAATAAAGTAGTAAAAAGAAAAGGAAGGAGTGGCGATGTTTGCGAAAGGAGAGGGATACTGTTTGTTAGTAGTGTAACAGGGATATTATAACCTTAAAATATTTTAAGTCCTGTTAAAAATGTAATAAGTAATAAAATAGAAACAGGCCTGAAGGGCTAGCTGTGACTCCTAGCCAAATGTTAGTGAGATTGTAATCTGTAAATAACTCTTTGTACCCTGCAGCTTTTGTCAAATAGCTTAAGGATGCTTGCTAGGTTTGCAGTCATGATG
>PVJI01016933.1:0-36997 GCA_004026765.1 Micronycteris hirsuta
GAAAGTGGTATGCATAATTTGGTGCTGGAGATTCCCCACTGGACGATGCTCCACAGGCAGATAGACCAGTAGAAGCTGATATGACCGAGGGAGACATTACTGAGAACAATCAATGCTGTATCAAGTGGGAGATAGCTGACATATTCAAAATATCCAAATCAAGCACTGAAAACCATTTTCGCCAGCCTGGTTTGTTCATCACTTTGATGCTTAGTTAAGGTTCCACATAAGTTAAGCAAAAAAAAAAAAAAAAAAAAAAAAAAAAAAAAAAAAAAAAAAAAAAAAAAAAAAAAAAAAAAAAAAAAAAAAAAAACCCAAAACCCAAAAAACAAAAAAAACCTGTCTTGACCATATTTCCACATGCGATTATCTACTTAAACATAACAAAAATGTTCCATTTTTAAAACAAATTGTGATGGGTGATGTAAAGTGGATACTTTACAATAATGTAGAACTGAAGAGATCATGGGGCAAGTGAAATGAACCACCACCAACCACACCAAATGCCAGTCTTCATTCAAAGAAGGTGATGTGCATATGGCAAGATTGGGAGGGAGTTCTCTATATGAGCTCCTTCTGGAAAGTCAAACAATTAAATCTAACAAGTATTGCTCTCAATTAGACCAAGTGAAAGCAGCACTCGATAAATAGCATCTGGAATTAGTCAACAGAAAACACATAATTTTCCATCAGGATAATGCTAAACCACATGGTACTTTGATAACCAAGCAAAAACTGTTAACAGCTTGGCTGGGAAGTTTTGATTCATTTGCCGTATTCACCAAACATTATAACTTTGGATTTCCATTTATTTTGTTGTTTACAAAATTATCTTAATGGGAAAAAAAACTTCAATTCCCTGGAAGACTTAAAAAGGCACCTGGACCAGTTCTTTGCTAAAAAAGATAAAATGTTTTGGGAAGATGGAATTATCAAATTGCCTGAAGGATGGCAGAAGGTAGTGGAACAAAACAGTGATATGTTGTTGAATAAAATAATCTGTGGAAATGAAAAATGTATCTTTTAATTTTACTTAAAAACCAAACGAACTTTTTGGCAAACATATAGATATAATAAATTGCACATCTGCATTATCTATATAATTGAAGTATTCATTCACATCTTGATTTATTTACAAAACATTTATGGATGCCTACTTGTGATGGATCAAGTTATCATGTCTGTCCTGTAGGACCTTACAGTGCTGGAGGAGAAAAAGACCATTAAGTAATCATGAGGGAGTATCACATGGTTTATTTCCAATGCACATATCATTAAAACATGGTAGGGAAATATGCACATAAGAATCTACCAGGATTGGAAGTTCAAGAAAGTTTAACCTGGAGGCTGTGCCGCAGCTGAGCTTTGCTAGGTAAGAAATGGCAGCCAGAGAAAGAATGTGTCAAAGGTGACCTCACTTCCGGTGGGAAGACTGTTAGCTGGTGGAGGCCCCTGATTTGGCCCTGCTCTCTTAGCACTGTTTCAGTGTTTTGCTTTCCATTTCTAGAATGCTTCTTCGCAGAAGGAATGACTAAGGGAGAAATGAGAAATAAAGTGAGGAGCTTCTGTAAATTTTATACCATACAACAAAGCAAGAATGAGAGGTTGCGTTTGATCTTTTTCAAAAGTTCTAGTTGGGGTAGACTAGAACTCATACAAAGGTGTGTGGAGGCAACCATTTATGGACACAGCGCTTGCAAAGGACTTAGAACAGCTTCGTTAAAATCACCAAAACAGAGATACCGCTTCTTGGACCAATGTCCGTTCTGAACTTCATCTGTACACTCAATGAGTGATCATCCAATATTGGAAAGAGGCCAGGTGGTTGCTTAGTGCCTCCTTTGAACTCTGGAAAGAGCACTTTAGAATAGGCTCAGCACAGATGGGATTTTTCAAATGAAAACCAGATGAAAGTAAACAGCCATCTCACCATCAAAACCTTAAGCTTTCTTTCAGTATGTGACAAATACACAATTTATAAATCATCAGCAGAGTTTTGACTTTCACAAGAAGAGCTGCTAACCATGCACATCTTGTAGCATAAAGGAAAGAAGAATCTTATCAATGAACTTCAGATATCCGTTGGATAGCCAAACAGCTGGCTGCCCCTATGATTCCATATGGTCTATGGTGGTACGGTCTATGAAGCCACATTTCGCTAATGTGCTCACTGCTGGTGACAGCCGGAGAGCACTCACGAAGACTGATAAGGAACTATGAAGGATGCTGCTCTTCTGACTCCAGGACTTGTTTCAAGTGGCCACTGAATATACAAACTCTATATAGGAGGGTGAAAAGGTATCCATCTGCAAGCCAGAAAGAGGACCCTCACCAGGAATCAAAGTGGCCAGCACCTTGATATTGAACTTTCCGGCCTCCAGAAATCCAAGATTGAAAGCAGCAATGCAAAAATGCCACAGAACAGTGCTTGCAAGATTTCCAGAACAGTCTTGGCAACCAAGCCGCCTGGGGAACTTGGATATGAACTTGAATACCAGCTTGAATGTGTTTCATTTAAACAAAGTAAAACTTGGAGTTCTACACATCAACCACAGTGATAAATACATCTAGAGCTTCAAATTCTGTGACATATTTTAACAGAACAAAGACAATGTCTCAGTTGCAACAAGAATAACCAGATTAGTCTTCATGCAAAGACTAAGAATAAAGTAAAAATTGCTGCATCACAAAAAAAAATAGAATTGAGACAAATATAAGGTATAGCTCAACATACATAATATAAATAATATTAAGATTTCTAATGATATTAAAGAAATGCAAGAAAAAAAAACTGTATAATAATAGGTTACACCAAACCTGACTGCACAGCCAGTGGCAATGCAGTGGAAAGTCTAAAGGGACATGTCACTGAGCTCTTTCCTTACCCATCTGGTCAATGACATGTAGGAAGAACTATAAGGAATATTCATTAAACATGTTAGTTACATAAAGTTGGAAAAGATAGTTAAAACAATGAATAACTAAATTAAGCATTCTGACAAGCTGGAGCTCTTGGCCAAAATATTGAACAATCATAAATGTGAAGTCCTGACATTAAGGATAAAAAACAATTCTATTAACCAAAGATGGCAAGAATCTAGTTCACTGCAATTTATGTAAAAAGAAAAGATCTAGGGTTTACAGCCTAATATTGCTAATTTTTTAAAGCAAATACAATCTGATACTAAACAGCAGAAGTATAATCCAAATTGTAAGAAGTTAGTACATCATACTCTTTTTTTTTAAGATTTTATTTATTTATTTTTAGAGAGAGGGGAAGGAGAGAGGGAGAAACAGCAATGTGTGGTTGCCTCTCACATGGCCCTCACCGGTCTGCAACCGCGGCATGTGCCCTGACTGGGAATCAAATCGGGACCGCTTAGTTCCCAGCCCGCAGTCAATCCACTGAGCTACACCAGCCAGGAACATCATACTTTTTTTAAAGGCATTTTTCAAAGCACATCACTGAACTATGTTTAGTTTTTAAGAAGCATGCTGTCATGCAGTAGTTTTCAGAGAAGAGGTCTCGATACATCACATGAACATGCATCAAAGGA
The DNA here is from genome assembly GCA_004026765.1 of Micronycteris hirsuta. Lineage (NCBI taxonomy): Eukaryota > Metazoa > Chordata > Mammalia > Chiroptera > Phyllostomidae > Micronycteris > Micronycteris hirsuta. The sequence continues at coordinate 3,558 of PVJI01016933.1, forward strand.
CCTGAGGTTATTTTGCTTAGAAAAGAATTTGTGAATAGGAGCTTTAACAGCTGATCTGACATAACTGAAGGGCAGCAGTGTGAGAGCGAGAAGGATTTTTTTGCTTTTGGGGACTAAGAACTAAGTTCGATGCAGAAGTTAAAGAACAGGGACTTCTGCTTAATAAGGAACTAAAAAAAGAAAGGGTCACAAGGGAAAAGTCTGGTCACAAAATGGAGAGTTTAATGTTCAGGCAGAGGCAAAACAGACAGCCATCTCCCAGAAATTAAAAAAAAAAAAAAAAAAAAAAAACACTGATTCTGGCATTGAAGGGATGATTACCAAGATTTTTTTTTCTGACTGCAAGATTATCGTTCTGATATTTAAAAAACAGAAGTCACGTGAGAATCACAGACATTCTGAATCATTGTTCGTTTTCATTCCAGGGAGAGTTAACTCTTCCTCCAAGTCTCTCCCTGTAATGTAATTCGCTCTCTTTTGTTGGTCCTTAAATATAAGGTTTCCTCCTTCCACCTCTTCCGGCTGTCAAGTATTTGATCTTCAAGTTACCCTGTTCTTTTGCCTCCATCATCGCGCTCTCCCCCCAGTCGTTCCCACTACCTTCCATCTCAGAAGCTCATCCCGTTCTTCTGGAATCTGGTCACCAGGGTTTCCCAAGCAGCGTCCCTCCAGCTGGGTCCTCCGTCTGGGGCTGAGATGTCCAGGCAAGGACTCTGAACCTTAACTCAGGATGAGGATGGATGACCTAAAAGACACAGGATGGGTCAGCATGATGCGTCGCGATCAAACCACAGAGTTTTGCGTGGTGGCCAAGAGCTCCTTGGGAAAGAGAAGTAGAGAGCACTTAACAGGCATGAGGCTCTCCGGCTGAAAAACCCACTGGAGCTCAAGTGAAGGTTCGGCCCAGATGAAGAAAACCCTTGGTGCCTCCCCTAGAATCAGGCCAGAGGAATCCACAGGACCGCCAGTTACCTCCACACATGCCTGCGGGCTGGGATTTGGGAAACACACACCTGTTGCGGGGGCGGAAAGCTGGAAGGTGGACGAGCGGGGCGGGGCCCAGCTCCGGTCCTTCCACCCAGAGCGGAACAAAAGAACAAAGCCCTCCACGGGATCAGGGCGGAACCGCTCGCGCTGAGAGCGGCGAGGGGCGCCCCCTTCCAGGACTCCCCCTCTCCCTCCCGCAGAGGCCGTTCACAGCACCGTGAGGAGGGTGACGTCACGCGACCGGAGGGCTGGCGGTTACCATGGTGATACCTGGGCTTCCCCCCCCCCCCCGCACCCCTACGGCGATTCACTTGCTCGGATCGCGCGTCCGGAAGCTCCCGGACGGTCAACAAATCTAGGGAAAGGAGCCAGAGCGGCTGAACTTCCCCAGCACCAAACTGTTTGCCCGCCTACAGTGGCTTCAACGGCCACTTCCGGTCGCGAGCAGAGAGCCCCGCCCCCGCTCGCGGGTGCAATAAAACGCCGGGTGGACACGCAGAACTACGATTCCCAGAATGCTTCACGCGCTGAACTTCACTTCCCAGAGGCCTCCGCCACGTTTGTAACTCAGTCCCGCGGGCCTGAAAGGTCTACCTGCCAGTGTTTCGGGCCTGAACCGCTCAGGAGGAGGTGTGCTTTGCAGAGTTGACTGTGGAGATTGTGTGACTGGACAGATCGTTAGAAATACACATTTTCACACGTATAATTGTAAAAAGCAAACAAGCATTACCTCATGTAGTGAACCTTTATGACCTGTCCAACACTCGATTCAGCGTTCTATTCCTTTGTTTAAAAATATTGGCCCTGACCCACTGTATTGGTTTTATGACTCCCCAACGGGTCACAACCCACATTTGAAGAAATGCTGAAGGAATCAGGAAGTGGCGTCACCATGTTTTGCCCGACTGTAGAGCTGTGTGTGCTTGCGTTCGCCAGCATGTAGCTGCGAATGAGCTAAATGCCAGGCTCCCAGCGTGTCCTTGGCAAGAAAGAATCCAACAGAAGTTAGTAGGTTTTTCTATTTTTAAATATGTGGCCCACGCATTTTACTGTGCTTCTCTATGTCCCCAGCATTTGGACGGGGGCTAAGAGCGAGTCATTCAACCCGTTAGTTGGAAATCCTAATATTGAGTATGTGAAAATAAAGCTGCAGTCAAAGGAAAAGGAACGATATCTGGAAATCTCTTAAGAGCAGATTTCTGGAAAGATCTATAGGAACTAGAAAATTTAAATAAACAATTTGGTATTCTCAGTGGATTGCAAGAAAACACGACCTAAATGAAACATGAAAAAAAGCTGTGAGAGAACGCATTGAAATAAAAAGATACTAAATGAAAAGGGATAAAAACATATAGCAAACATATTTAAAATTCAGCAACATAAAGTTATACTAGAGAAGAATTGAACTGATGCTGTGGCAAAATGAATCAGTTATGTATAGAATATTCTTTTAAAGCTCCTTCATGATTCCAAAGAAGCTTGATGAATAGATACAAAGAACAGGAAAGAAAGTCATTATGTGGGTAATAGGCCTTAAGGGAGGTACCACATGAAATCAGCTATCATTCAACACTCTGTGTGTGCCAGGCAGTGTTTTAGGGCATTATATCTATTTATTCAAGTCTTGAAACAACCTAATGAAGTTATTTCTGTATTATTGTTCCTACTTTACAACAAAAGAAAATAGGGCACAAATAAATTGAATAATCTGCCCAGGGTCACACAGCCAGGCAATGGGGAAGCGAGGACTTCAGTTGGTAATTTGGTCCCAAGCTCTCGCTTTCAATTTCTAACACTAGACTCCTTAGTAAAGAGATAAGTAATTTTTTGAGTTTAAGAAATAATACACCTCTCATTCATTGCTGGTGGGCGTGCAAAGTGGCATAGCCATGATGGAAGACAATTTGGCAGTTTCTTACAGAACTAAACAGGAGAGGACAGAAATACACAGAATATATATGTTAATAACTTAAGATAGAACCCTGCCTTAGTTATTTGCACAGTGAGTAAGATTTTGGTAATAACTTGTTATTTTTTAACTTAAAATACATAGTGAATATATTAGTATGTCATCAATAAATATTGATGTATAACATACCTTTCAGTGACAGCAAAAGTATTATATGCTGTGGATGGATTTTTTTAAAGAAAAATATTTACTGAAGTTTAATAGATGCCCCAAAAATCATATGAAGGTAAACAACTCAAAACAAGCACACCCCTTTACTCAGCACCCAATGTGCAAGCCAAAATCATTATCAGATTCTCAGAAACTTCTCCCAAGAGTAGTGGGATCTCCCAGTCTTTATCTTCCAAGGGTAATCATTATTCTGATTTCCAACACCATAGATTAGTTACACCTGTTTTCAAACTTAAAAAAAATGTAATGCACTATAGTATATATTCTTTTGTGTCTGGCTTTATCAGTTTGTGAGATTACATTTATGTGGTTGTGTGTACTTACAGTCCCTTCACTCTCCTTGTGGTGTGGTATTCCATTGTATAGGGAAAAAATTTTTTCCTACTGCAGATTAACGTTTGGTTTGTTTCCAGTTTAAGGCTAAAATAATAACTGAACTAATTTTTTTCCCTTGCAACTCAAGCCTGACTCTCTCCTTTTACTGAAATCCATTCTGCCATTTTTTTTAGGCCAGTAAAACAAAGTCACAGCTGTGTCCAGTCCCTGTTAATTGTGACCCTACAACAAACAACCAGTTGATTAATAATTTTAGTTCCAATGCATCACTAATTGCTTTCTATTTTTCTAGTTTTATTAAATACAGAAGATTTAGTATTTTTTTGGTGTCTAACCTCAATTAAAGCTAGCGTTCCAAATGACTTGGGGGGAGGTGATCATATATGGTTGATTAAATGTTTGCACACATACAAAAAAAAAGATTGATATGCATAAATAATGGACAACAATCATTTTACCTAACAGTCTGTGTTCACCTCACGAACCTACTTGTTACCCTTGTTGGTATCTTTTATTATCTATAACCTAAACCACTCTACAGCTATGTAGTCGTGGCCGAGTGGTTAAGGCGATGGACTAGAAATCCATTGGGGTCTCCCCGCGCAGGTTCGAGTCCTGCCGACTACGGGGTTATGGGGCAGCTTTTTCCCCCTCCGTCCTCGTTAGCACAGTGGTATCTCACTGCCTTCCTGGGTATCGCGAAAGACCCGGTTTGAGATCCCTTTCCCGGAGTGGGAAGGACCTGTTTTGTACTCAGTCACCGCTTTACACTTCCCGGCAATCGTGTCACTGCTTAGGATCAAGTTCTGTATTCCACCTTTCTTTAGCGTCAAAGCAGCAGAACTCATGTGTGCCTCAGATTCTGCGGTGCAGCTGCCTCTCCTCTGCCTCCTGGAACGCGTTGGGCGACTGTCCACTGAGGGGCTCTGGGAACTGAGCTGCAGGGAACTTGCACCTCTTCGCTCCTAGTCCGGCACGCTGACCAGAGAAACATTTCAGTGCCATTCTAAGATGTCGAAGCCACAACTACTTTAAGACCCAGAGGAGAACCTGGGTGTAAATCACAAGGGACTTAGAAGACTTTTTGGGAGTTAATAAGAACATGATTGTCTGCCTCTGCCTCTCATTTGCATGTACGAAGAGCTACTGGGGCCATATGACAATAAGGTTAAAAAAAAAAAAAAAAAAGCCATGTAAGTGCTTTAAATCCTCCATCCTCTTAGACACCAAACCCTGGAATGATGATGCTGACATGGCTCGGCTGGGGGCTGTGTGTGCTCCATCCAGCTGCACTGGCTCACCTGCGCAACTCCAAGCTGATGCTCCTGGATGCGAGCCTCCACAAGATCAGCTGTGTGGTGGAGGCCAATGGCAAAATGATCACACACTGGCGGGAAGAGGAGACCCCAAGTTCCAGGAGCATTTGAAGAGTGTCAACATTGCTCCTTTCAACAAGATCTGAAGCTCCAAGCAACATGCTTGTGAATGTATGTTAGACTTTATGAATTTTTTTCTGAAAGGAAAAAAAATTGCTATTGTAAAGCTATGGCAATCAGGACAGTGTGGCACTTCCTTGGATGGATAACTGAACATTGAAATGGATGAACACATCCTAAACAGACCCACTCATACAGTCATTTGATTTAGAACAAAGATGATCCTGCAGGGCTTTAGGGAAAGACTGTTTTTGTTTCCAATAAGTTGAAATTCAATAAATTGGTGGCTCATTTGTATATCGATATGGAAATAAATGAATTGCAACATACACAAAACTTAATCACATGAAATGTATATTTAAACATGAAAGGTAAGGCAATTATGCTTCTGAAAGATAATTTAGGGTAATTTCTTCATGACTTTGGAGTATGCAAGAATTTCTAAGACAGCACAAAAAGAAGTCACCACAAAAGAAAATATTTATGCATAAATTAGACTTCACCAACATTGGAAAATTTCATTCATTACTAGCTACCAGTAAGTACAAGGCAAATCTTAGAGAAGATATTTATATTACATATGCCAAAAAAAAGCCTGTGTCCATAGTCAGAGTTCTCTAGGGAAACAGAACCAATACGATGTGTACGTATATAGATTTATTTTGAGTGAATGACACAAGCAATAAATTACAGAGGATTGCAAGTTCAGATCTGCAGAACTGGTTGAAATCCAACCTAAGCACAGGTACAGGTAAGAGAGCAGGAAGGGTCTAAGAGCTGGAGGAAATGATGCTGGAAGAACTCATCCCTCAGGAAAACCTCTCCTCTTCACTTTCCCCGGAGAGGGCAGCTGCAGCCAGGGACCAGGTGAATAGGGAGAAGCTATTACAAATCCCTTCTCCATCTGGAACAAGGCCCTTGTTGCCACTTTAACAACTTCTAAATTCAACCAGGGAAGCTAATTTTGGAGAAAACTCTTCTAGGGAAGCAATCCAAACTAAAGGATATTATTTATGTACACATTTATGATACTTTTAGTTAATAACAAACATTTTCAACAATGGGGTAAGGGAACGATTATTTAACTTAGGTTGTACACAGCTGGAAGATTATTACAAAGTATTAAAAACAATATTTTGGAAGTTTGTGATAGCTCAGGGAAGAAGCACATGATATAATGTTAAATGAGAAGAATAGGACAAAAAGTGTATATACTATATTCCTTCAATTAGGTAAAATATTTGCATTATAAGTATTTGGGTGGTGGGAGAGAATCCACCAAAGTATTGCTAGTGTGGTTTCTGAGTTGTGGGATTGTGGGGTGGGGGTGGGGAGTTCCTTTGTTTTCTATGATGTGAAGCAGACATTAACACTTAAGTATTTTTTAATTTATTTTACTTATTGATTTTTAGAGAGGGAGAAAGGAAGGGGAGAGAGATAGGGGGAGAGACATTGCTTTGTTGTTCCACTTATTTATGCGTTCATTGGTTGACTTGTATGTCATTGTTGACATATATTTAAAGTCTATATTCATCTTATCCTGTATAAGACATTCAGATGATTTGTCAATATTCACTTAGACTTACTCAAAAGTACAATTTTTAGTCACAATTTCTGCATCTCCAAACTTCTGAGATTTTATCCCATTTGACCAAAGATTTCCCTTTAAGTTACCCTGTGATTAAAATGAGCCTATTCCTCTCCATTCCATCTGACCTACCTGTGTCTGAGTCATCTTCCCAAACAGTATATCCAGTATCTGCATCTCAAGAGCCCTCTGAGAACCAGTTTAGCTTCTATCTTGGCTTCAGTCATGGATACAATGTTGATCTCATTTGCAAGACCCAGATTACGGAAACTTTCAGCCACAATTAAGAGATGATTTTCCTTTAGCAATATTCTTACAGAACTTGTTTCTTATTTAGTTAAAACTTAGGTTATGACATGAAGAGAAAGTCCAATGCAGAATACTCTTAGCTTGAGGTCCGTGGAATTCAAGTGTTCCATGAGCCCTCTGAAATAATTTGCAGTATGATATATGTGTACGCCTAAGGGCACATTTGTGAAAAAGGGGTTTCATAGATTTTATTCAATACAGAGCCAAAAATATGGTATGAATCTTTGCTTTAATAAATTATTTATCGTGGGAGAAGTGGGGGAGAATTAGTCGGCAGTATTTTGTTTGGGGGGAAACAAATAAAATGCCTATGAATGAAGACTTCGGTCCAATTCCCACAGACCAACCAGCACCTCCTGCGATGTGGAATGGACATCAGTCCACACTCACAATTATATAAGGGTGGAAGCCCAGGTAATCTCCAGTGTTCCTTGAAGTCACCCACGGTGCTCCCTGCCTTTCGCAGTTCAAAGCGGGCACGCGGGACCCTAAAGCCCTAGCTTAGACTGGGGTCCCTTCATCAACGTTCCCGCCACTCTTCTTTGACTTTCACTATGGAATTGCCGCCCGGGCAACCAGTCTATAGACTGTGCTCTTATCTTGTATCTTATGTATGGAAAGGTGCGGGCCAAGGCTCCCTTTTAAATATTTTCAATCTCTGCTCAAAATCGAACATCCAGTTTTTATTCTTATCTGAAGATATGCTATCAGCCCCCAGTTACCTTCAGTACCCCCAAAGACTTCCAATGTGGGTGTTAATTTATTAGTACTTTCTGTCTTCCCCATCATTATAAACCAAAATCTCCAAGGGCAGAGCCAGTGCTTGGTGTCCTGCTTAATTCTGTGTCCATAGCACGGACGGACAAAACAGTCGGCATGGAATTTCTCTTTCCTAACTGCTAGTCTTCATATTCTCAGGCGCGGGGTCGGCCATGCAGGCTGCATCACTGGGTCTGATCTTGTGGCTCTTGTGTAGTTAACAGAGGAGGGGATTGCACATTGCAAACTAGAGTTCTGAATTCACTTGAAGAAATCACTTCCTGTGCCACGTTTTTGTTTTTACTCCAGGTAGCTCCTCCCAGTCATTGTGGCCTCTAGGAGAGTGCGTGGATCCGAGGCCGCGGGTGGGGGAGGCAGCCGGAGCCGTCCTCTGTCACTCCCGGCAAGAGCGCACCCTGCGCCCCGCCCGCCCGTGTTAACGAGCAGTTCGTTCCTGCGGAGGAATTTCCTCCCATGGAGCAGTTGTCCCCGCGCAGTAAAAACGTCCTGGCGGCTCGCGGTTCTCTCCCAGGGGCCGTGTGGAGGCCCCAGTACTGCCTTCCGCCTTTGCTACCTTCAGGCAAGACGCCTGCTCCTCTGCTCAGCCCTCGGTTCCGGCGGTCCCCATCCTTCGGCTCCGGCCGAGTCCCCTCCATCCCCAGCGGAGTCCCCACCGTCGCTAGGCGGCGGTCGACAGGCCCGGACACTCACGTCCCCTTCGGGACCCAGGGACTCTTACTGCCGAGGAGCCCGGGAGAGGCAGGTCGAAGCTCTGTCAGACAAGCCCCGATTCGAGACGCTGGAGCTTTTCGTCGCGCACCACGCTCCAGTCCACACCAGGCAGAGCGTTTCCGGGAGAAGACGCCAGCATTCCCGGCGTCCCTTCGGAGCGTCCCGGCCTGGGGCCTGGAGCGGCCGCGGGTCCCGCCGCAGCGCAGCAGGCAATGCGCGTGGAGCCACCCCGCGGCCGGGCGGCCGAGCCAGCGAGCTGCAGAGAAGCGCTGGCCGCCTTCTGCGCCCTCGGAGCCGGAACAGCTGTAGGATTTGGCACCGGGAGCCGGTGCGCAGGAGAAAGGGGCGGCTGCCTAGGCCACAGAGGGCAGGTGCCAGGATGCGTGTCTCCTGGAGGGAGGAAGACTCCCGAGCTTAGAAATGATGGCACATCCTACCAGGAAGGATGCTGACAGTGGTCCTGGCTGTGGGGTCCTGTGGCGTAATGGTTACCACAGTGGGCTCTCAACCAAGTGGTCGGAATTCAAATTTGGGTGGGGTTTCCTCTTCTTTCCGCCGTTATTTCTCGTTGTTTTTTTGTCCCCCTTTTAGGGATGGTTGTCTGGGAATCCCTGGCTCACATGAACTCAGAGTGGGATCCGGAAGAGGAAAACGACACGGACTCTGGACCCCAATGACTCCCCGTCCTGTTCAGAGCAGGGACTACCCTTTCCCCGCCCCCCACTGTAAAAAAAAGTTTCCGTTTACGTGTAACTTTGTGTTCTCAACAGGAGAATAAGTCAGAGGACTGTGCCGTGTTCTTTCAATGGAACACTGCATGGCAATACAAGTCAGCAAACCCTTAATAGACTACTGAGTGAAAGAACACACAAATAGTAAATCTGGACACTGGTACTTATAACCTTTTTTTATGCAAAAGTTTCCTATGTTATTAGTTAAGAAGATAGTGGTTATCTTGGTGGGAAGTGTCTGGGGTCCTGTGGGAGCTTCTGGCTGCTGGTCGTGACCTACTTTTCTCCGGGTCACACTGGTGTGTGTACATTGTGAAAAGTCACAGAGCCAAACGCTTGAGAATTGTGCACATTTTTTTGCACCTGTCTTACTTTCGTAAAAACAAAAAAATCATTCTTTGCCTTGGTTGAGATATTTATCCAACAAAAGAAATAAAATCCAGCATTTAATGTAGAGGGTGCTCTCTGCTAAGGATGTTTTCTAAGCACTTTGAAACATATTAATCCATTGCATCCTCATTTTAAAGGATGAGAAACTGATACAGAAATCTTAAGTAACTCACTCAAGTCACAGTAAGTAGCAGAGTTAATGTGTGAACCGGCCAGTGAGCCAGGGAAGTCCTGCTGCACAGTCTGGGTGTGTAATTCTCAATCTCTACGAAACAGAAAAAGAGTTTTCAACGCCCTTTTCCCACTCAGTTATTCCCAGACTGAAAGTGGTAATGGACTTGGGGAAGGATCCGTCCGGGATTGGAGACCTGCATGGACTGGAGAGTTGCCGGAAGCTGAGTGTCAATGACACTGACGGTGACGTGGAATGTACGGTGGGAAAGAAGACAAAACGCAGAACAAATGGACAGAGGGAAGAAAGAAATAACAAAGAAGACAGGAAACACATTCAGCATGTAAATACAGGTATTGGGCAAGCGGATAAGATTTGAGACCATATAATACCCCCTACTGTACAGGTGTGAGTGGAGTGGCGCAGCGGAAGTGTCCTGGACCCATAACCGGGAGGCCTATGGATCGAAACCATCCTCTGCTAGCTAGGCTCTTCTCACATCTGGCCTCTGCTTCTTTCACCACTAAATAAAAATTTATAACTCAAAGGGATGCAAATGGTCCCACAACCTTACTGTCCTTTTTTTTTTTTTTTTTTTTTTTTTCCCTCCTGGGACAGGGTGACCTCGTTTTCAGGGCTCCAGCCACGTTCTAAGCTCACAAAATAAAGGAAGATGTCCGCAGTTTCTTTTAACTTCTGTCTCAACTGCCTGCTCCCTCATTGCTTGCTGGACTCTCAGAGGTGCTTGAAAATACGTAATGAAGCTGAGAAGCATGACCATGAATGACCATGACCATGACCATGGCCACGGACATGCACATTTCTCTACTGCAGGGCATCCTGTCCTTAAAGGGGATGGAGTCTCTGTCCACTGTGGAGGGGGGGTCAGAGAAGAACCTGGAATAAAGGTATCCGTGTGTGGCGGAGGCAGGCGGTGGGTTTATGTGATTCTGCCTTGCCCTGGAGGAAGGGAAACGGAGGGAAAACTGTTCAACTCGGAGATCCTGGAAGAGGAGAAGCAGAGAAAGCAGGGAGAGCATGGGAGATACGAGGGTGGACACCCACGGGCGTAGCCACATGGGAGGAGTCAGAAGAGATGCTGGGGTAAGGAAGGACAAGTACAGGACTGGGCAATGTGGGGTTTGAAGAAGATGGTCCTTATCCACTGAAACAACATACCAGTAACTTCAACCTCCACCTTTCTGGTTTCAGGGACCATGATTTGGCCAAGGACTTACCTCACCTTGATAATGAGGTGTTTCCGGTAAGTGCAGGTTGACTTGGGTGTAGATTCGTGACGTGGGCCAGGACATTTGATGGCCTCCATTCTGTGGGTCTCGATATACAAGTACACGTTATCGAAAGAATCACTTTGAAAATGTTTTGTGTAGCCAAACACAGTTAGATAGATTTTTAAATTACACAGTTAGATAGATTTTTAATTTTATATTATATAAAAATAAAGACCGAATGGCATTGATCCAACGATGCATTGGAAAATGATACTTTGGAAAAACAATAGAAAATCAGCAAATATTACACAAAGAAATCTCAGGAAAGGAAATGAAGAAAATGGCTCATTTAATGCTTTAGAACAGAGGCATAAAATGGAGATTATCTACAAAGCTGAAATTTTATTTGAAAAAAAAAAGATATAATTGCTAAACCCTTGGGTGAAGTTATCAAACGATAAAGAAAGAAGGTATACAGCTGCTCTCAAAAATGGAGAATGCTTTTTCATTTAAAAATGAAAAAAAAAAAAAAAAAAGAGGCTGAATGGCTAGCTGCCAAGGCAGAGATAGACCAAATCCTCAACTAGGGATTCCTAGGAAGATATTCAACTGTGGTTAGCATTCCTTAAATACATTAACTCATACTTGTTAATCATATAATGGGATTTTGCTTCTGAACTCTGTGCCCAGAATGAGTTCAAACCTCACTTCATTTTTAATCCCTCTCTCTTTACCACTGTCCTGGACCCCAGGACAAGCCAGCCTGGCATGTCTTCATGGACTGTTTTTGATTGGATTACAAAGAACATATCTTTCCCTAATTTTTTGAAATGTGTAGTGGTTTGCTTATCAATACCCAGTTTGGATTTACAACTTGGCGACCATTTAGCTCCAAGTCTTGTCTTTTATTGTAGATGATACAAGAATTCTTGGAATTTTCTTTTCTATGTGCTTGTAGAAGGGTCCAACTACTTGGAGAGCAAACACTGTTTTCTGTAGGAAAGGCTGCCTTCAATGCAGGGTTTTGACTGCAGGAAATATGAAGGCATCACCAAAGCCTAGGCTCTCTTGGGAGCAGTAGGAGAGAAAGCAAACACTATTAGGACTGTGGTCTGATTCCTTTTTTAAAAAGTAATAAACGGTGGAGGGGTACTATTATGGGAGGGATACATGGAGTTTTTCACTGGGACAGGGAACTATCTATCACCTTGGGAAATTTTCCTTCCCGGGAACCACAGCCAGTTCCCACATGAGTGATGTGTCGACTATAGTAGGCAGAATTGGAACCTGTGTAAAGACATCCCAACAGACTTTTAGTCCACTGACTTAACCACTCGGCCATGACTAAACAGTGAAACTCTGGCTCATTAGCATAAGTAGTCCTCACTGAACTTCATCTCTCTTCAGAAGAGGTCAAATATTCTATCACAAAGTGTATTTGCTGTCAGTGTTTCTTACTCTGACATCATGATGCTCTTTTCTTCCTTATAAAATAAATTCCATTAAACCAGGGTGGAATTTTATTCCTGCATCTTCACAGATGCAGGTGTGTTGGGACTTCGGGAACTCAGGAGATATCAGGAGATACCAGGTTATTTAGGGTGGAGAATATTTTTCCCAGAGAAGGGGGAAAGAAAAAGATGTTGAAGCACAGGTTCCACCGAGATTTGAACTCGGATCGCTGGATTCAGAGTCCAGAGTGCTAACCATTACACCATGGAACCTTACGCTTGCGACTTGCTTCCATAATTGTGTATGATGAATTACAGTAATTCTACTGAACGTAGTATGTCAGTTAACATTTCTAACATACATCTACTCACGACACTCTTTGGAAGAAAACCATAAGGGATTTTATCTTATTTTTTAATTTATTTTTTGCTGAGTACCCGAACTTAGGAAATCTACCCTCCCCCTACAATTAACTCGGAAAGTTAGTAGTCCTAGTCCTTGCTTTCTTCATTAAGAAAAACGATCGAGCATTTCTTAGCTATAGCATCCCTGGATTGAACGTCTTTTATTGATGATATGATTTAATGTTTAAAAGCTTGGTGAAGTTGGTATTTTCAGTTCCTATATAGACAGATAGGTAAACTGAATTTAGAGATTTCATACCTCTTACCTGCAACTCTGCTGAATCTCAACCATGAGATATTTTTCTCCACCTAGATTACGTAGTTATCAGGTCCAATTCCTGTAAGAAAGCGAGCTTTAATGTATCGATTTCTGGCAAATTCACGGAAGAAAACTCGCAATAGAAATGTGTTTGAGACAAAATGGGAAAGTTGTGCTTGAAGAAGAAGTCTGAATTTTATCACGTGTAGCGATGGATAAGGAGCGTATCAGAGACGCCGCATTTCAAGGTCATCTGCTCGCCTCCATCGCGAGGCAGGTGCCCAGAGAAGGCTCCCAACTGCACTGAGGATGCCCTTACTGCTGTTGCGCAGACCTTTTCCTGGACCCAGTTACAGAACGAGTTTCCAGGACCTGAAGGCGGTTTCCCCGGAGTCCACCCTCCCCATCCCTGCAGAATCCCGCCCCCTTCAGCGTAGTCTCGGCTGCTCCTCGCACCCTGGACGCTCCGCAGCTTTAGCCAGAAGCTCTTGGAAGTCCCTGCTGGTGGGATTCCCAGCGGGTGTGCAGGCATCTCCCAGGACTGCATAACGACTTCTTACACAGTGGAAGAGACCCTGCGTCTGAGCGAGGCGACGCAGGGCAACCCAGCTGAACGAACAGCCGCCAGTGCTCTGCGCGCTGCCTCGCTCGGCCGCCGGTGCGCTTGGGGGCGCTCGTCGAAGGAGGTGACTGCAGAACTGAACTCGCGTGCTAACCCGGATGAGCAAACGTGCAAAGGAGCCACCTCTCCTTCCAATTGCTCGGCGATTAAAAACGAACAAATAAATATAAGGAACTTGCAAACCATTTATTCTATGCAAAACCCTTATAGTGCGCACCTTCTAAGGCCTGGGACCTTGTACCACCAGACTGGGCTATGTTCGCCCAATACAACTCCAGCGCCTGAAGAAAATGTTATCCTGTAACTCACAGGAGTACAGAGCCAAAACATAGCCAAAGGAAGTAATTTTAAAGTAAGTGTTTAAGTAGCACTTGCAAAATATAGAGATAAAACCTCGTAAACAAGCTATTCTCTCTGTTGCGTTATAGCCGGTGTCCTGGGTAGTCTAATAACGGTTTCGTTTTGTTTTGTTTGTATCATATTCTTTACTTCTAAGAGATCTTGATCTCTTCATCATCACAAAAATATTTGTCCTAAGTTCCCATTACCAATTTTATACTATGATACATTTTAAAATAAAATAAAAATAGCTTCCCTTTTGAGACTCTAACTATTCTCTACTAAGTAATACATTCATGAAATTGTCTTTTTGAAATAGCTTACTTAATAGGGTTTGGGAGAGAGAACCTTGGTGACAGTCTTTAGCCCTGCCCTTCGAGCAAAGTTTTTGAGGAAAAAACCCTATTCCCTTGGCTTTTGTGGGCAACACGTGAGAGAGAAGGGGTTCTGAAGTTCTGCGGGGATGTGACAGGAAACCTGCAGCCGCTGTGGTCCGAGACACGTACAGGTGCTCTCTCTCCCTGCGGGAGCTCCACGGTGAGCAGTTAAACAAAAGGGAACCCTAGTCGTAGTCGGCAGGATTCGAACCTGCGCGGGGAGACCCCAATGGATTTCTAGTCCATCGCCTTAACCACTCGGCCACGACTACTGACAGAGAAGAGATACTCTTAAATTATGAAAGGGAATAGATAGCTGTGACAAGATTTCTGTGTAGACAAATGTGTGTTTAGCGAGTTGGGTAAGTTCCTCAGGTGACTAAGACGTAGGATGGGAGGTCACACTCTCTTTTGAGGCACTAGGATGAGAGCACAGATATGCACTGTACAGGTATCTTCGTTTTCAAGCAAAGTTAGGGGCAGTTCGGCGACCAGCTCCTGCCTCCTCGCGGATGAGCTGGACTCGTGCCGAATGCTGGGTTCTCTGAAATGGAGCTGAAATCACTGAGCACCGAAGTGGAGTCAGGGTGACTCTGGTTTTAGGCCTGGGTGGGACCAACCCTTGTGCTAGGACTTGCAGGAGGCCAGCCTCCTGGCTGAACTGCACTGCGCTTTACGGTCTCCAGGGAAACCCGTGCTCCCGCTGATTCAAGTGTCCAAGGTGGAGGGAGAGAAAAACGATGCTGAACACCAAGCCTGGACCCCTCACTGGCATTCCTTGAAATGTAGGCTGACACCGAAAGCACTCACTTCGTTCTGTCTGGCAAAGTGCCAACACGCTTTCACTTTCTACAAGTGCTAAGATGAAATTTACAGGAAGAGTGGGCTCGTGAGTTTCACTTCCAGTGCTATCCTTTTGCCCTCTCCTCTTCTACCAGCTATTACAGCGAACGCGGCAAGAACAAAACATCTTGTCAGAAGTGGGATTCGAACCCACGCCTCCATACGGAGACCAGAAAGCCCGTACACGGGAAGCGGATGCTTGAGTCTGGCGCCTTAGACCACTCGGCCATCCTGACAAGCTCGCTCTGGGCTTCTCAGAGATGACTAATGTGGGTCTCTTCACGTCCAGAACGTGCGCGATGACGCAGGTCTGAGAAATCTAAGAGGGAAAAGACCAGTTTTCAAAGATGAGGGAGGCTGCTGTTCTGGCACTAGCGGGAGGAGCCGGGGTGTCAAGCGGCCGCTCCTGTCTGGTCTACCAGCTCTTTCCTGTCTTTGAATGAGTTAGAAAATTGGGCGTGGAGGGAGTTAAAGAAAGCCCTGAATTTTTTCTCCCCCCCGCTGAGTCCTAAGAACTGTGAAAAAGAATAGAAACGGAGCCACTTTAAAATGGAGTCTGAGCTGCCTCTCCAGAGGAACTGCCTTTACCCGTTTCAGGTCTCAAATCTTTGGATACTAAAACAGGACAAAATAACAGATTGGGCCTAAAGCAACATTGTGCCCCCAAAGAACTGTTTTCAACGATAACAAAAAAGCAGAAATGATGACTACGAGACTGAAAATAGAACATATCGTTTACACTCAGCGTCACTAATAAGCTTTTGTGCCCCAACAGCGACGCCTTCCTTCCACTGATGTCATCGTTCCCCTTCCCTTGCTCGTGCACACCTCTTGCCTTTGTCTCCTAATGAGAACACTATTTGGGCTCCTGCCTGAACCAGTGCATCCCAAACAGCTATTCTTAATTGATCTCAAATACATGTGTGTTGCCTTTCACTTTGAAGGGCCTTTTATTCTTAGGTTAACAGAACCTACACGCTCCATTCTGAAATTGCAGGAAAAATGTGGAAGGGGACCCCGGACTCGATTACGCTGCATTGTGTCAAAGTTACAAGCTTCTTTTCATTCTCTGGAAGTTTCGTGTCCTTGGCGTCCCCCTGAAGCTTGGTGAGAGAGCCTGAGCGTCGCTCTTCAAACCTGTGTGAGGAGTAAATACGGTCTCCGACGATGCTTCTGTCCAGACTGAAGAATGCCCTTTGGCAATAATTGACTCTGGGAATAATCTTCATTCTCCCTGAAACTGTGCACATTAATTGGCTGCTTAATGAATGCAATGTGGAGGTTAAACTGTCTGCTTAGCAATTAACAACCCAGGTGACTGAGCCACACTTTCGGAAGATCCTGCCAGTTTTTGAAGCTATGGGTGTCCCCAGCCCTTCCTAAAGATATAAATTACTTAAGGAATTTAGTTATTTATAGGACAGGCTATCACTTATGGTGGGATACTGGATAGCTCCGTGGGTATAGCATCAGAGCTTTAGTCTGAGGGCCCAGAATTCAAGTTCCTATCCAGGCAGGATTTTAATTGTCACTTCAGCCAACTGTAGCTGAGCCAGAGGAACTCATCGTCTTTACTGAGTTTAAGGTCTAATCTAGCTTCATTTAATTACTGCATTCTTGCTAAAGATCAGCTAAGACATGTATTCACAAAAATAATAAACAAGCATGGGGCAGAGAATCTAAATGGTATGGACCTAATTATTTCAAATTAATAATATAGTGAGAGAGAGAGGGAGAGAACTAACACAATGGATTTTGTGTTAGTGCAGTACTTTGACTGAATATTATTTGGCTAAAAACAAAGAATTAAAGAACACACTGAAGTCTCAGTACCTGCATGGTCCCAGTGGCGTGATTTAAGGCACAGCCCACAGACACCATGCACTAGAAGGTCATCATTGGGGTCTTCAACCATAACCCAACCCCCTGGATAACAACAGGAACCGTTTAACGTCAACACAAAACATGATAGCTAAGACAGTTTCAAAATGTTTTCCAAGCAGGGTCTTCTGCAAAGTGACACCAATTTCCCATGTAGGAAGAGCTTGTTGAGACCTTAGGGAATCTCAGAGAACCTAGAAGTCACTGCTCTCTCACATTCTGGTGGGGTCCACCCAAATTGCTCCCCTCCACTCCCAGATTAATGGAACTTTACATTGACTTATTTTTCAATCATCCTATCACTAATTTATTTCTATATGATGCCCCTTTTCAATTCCTCTTAGAAACTTGGGGGCCTGGCTGGTGTAGCTCAGTGGAATGAGCACGGGGTGGGAACCAGAGGGTACCGGTTCGATTCCCAGTCAGGGCACATGCCTGGGTTGCAGGACCAGGTCCCCAGTGAGGGCCATGTGAGAGGCAACCATACATTGTTCTTTCTCTCTCCCTTCTCCTCTCTCTGAAAATAAATAAATAAAATCTTAAAAGAAACTTGGGGAAGTGTTTCCCTTAATAGTGGGAAACGATAATTAATGAAAACACTGGAACTTAAAGTATTTTAGGGCGTTTCCCCACTTTTGGAGATGTTCATAAATGGGCTCTGTTACCTGGACTTTATCAACTAGGATAAAACTAGAAAAGCTCGCCTGGACAGGGACTTGAACCCTGGGCCCTCAGATTAAAAGTCTGATGCTCTACCAACTGAGCTACCCAGGCTCTCAGTAGGAGGTGATTATTATTTTGTAAATCAATACAGTCTTCCAGGAACTGGCTTCAGTGCTGACACTGAGTTTGATTATATTGAGCATTCCATTTAACCCTAAATTCTTTCTTCATTACACAGACAGTTGGTGGGGAGTATTTATTGCAGAGGGATGACTAGAAAACTTGTGTCCCAGTAGGGTGGGGAACATACCTGCAGTTAATGCTGCAGACAGAGCCTTGGAGACTGCTGGTCTGTGGGACACACAGGCCCCTGACCGTGGATTTCAGTAAGTGGGAAAAGCTAGCTTCAGGAGCATCTAAAATTGGTGATGGCAGAAGGGTCAATTCGAATTCTTTTCTCTGTTGTTTTCTTTCAGAATTGGGGTTTCCTGGAATCTTTATTGCCATGCTTCTGTCTGGAAAACTAACTCCCTGAAAACCCACTTCAACATTTGTGTACCTCTCACTTTCAGCATGCCCACCTTTCTTCCCCTTTCCCTCAGGCTCCTCCTCCTCCTCGACCCCCTCATCTCTCCCCCTGCATTTGCCATTTCAGCCATGTCTCTGCCCACTCTTGCCTCCCATGAAAGTGGAGCCATAGGCAACATACCGCCCACCTCCCCACCAGCACACAGAGTCCACTTTTACCTTTGTCCTATTCTGTGTTTTGTTTTTGTTTTTTTTTTTTAATTTCACACTTTATCTTGAGCTCCATCCTATTTAAAGACAGGAAGGATCAGGCAGGTGGCCTCTGTCACAGTGGGTCTTCATTCATGAGACATGTTAGTACCTCAGCAAAGCAGCAGTGATAGGACTGCAGCATATAGAAAATTACCAAGATGCTACATTGTTTCCCAATACAATACTTCTTTTAAAAAGTTAATAAAGACATTATTTTGATACAGGCTAATTTTCATCAACATGCAAAAAATGACAAGAAATACAAAGCAACAGCATCACTGTCATGAGTGTTAGGATTTGTTTTTTTCTGCCTGGTGTTCTTGTGCAAATCTTGGAATCTAACAAGACAATGTGTGTTGATTGGACACTAGCAGAGTATAGTTTCAATCCATTGACCTCTGGGTTATGATTTCCGCTGGGCCACTCTGCTGTTCAGAAGTAGAGCCCTGGCTGGTGTAGCCCAATGGATTGAGCTCAGGCTGCGAATCAAAGGGTCGCCAGTTCGATTCCCGGTCAGGGCACATGCCTGGGTTGCAGGCCAGGTCTCCCAGTGGAGCCACCTGAGAGTCAACCACACATTAATGTTTCTCTCCCTTTCTTTCTCCCTCCCTTCCCCTCTCTTTAAAAATAAATAAATAAAATAAAATAAAAAGAAGTGGACACCTTCTTATTTATTATTAATTTGAATATGCCTTAACAGACATTCAGCTCTGTTACAACTTTCTTTTCCCCCTTTTCTACCCATCTAGCCTAACCCCTGTCTTTCATTCTGGGTCTGCCCCCACATTTCTTTCTTGAAATCTCTAAGTGCGTCTTTGCAACTTACTCAAGAAAACCAAAGCTCTGAAACTCTTTCTCAGGAACTTGGAATTCAGCCGGCTTGGGGTTCCTGCACAGATTTGCAGGGGTGGGTTTATGTCAGAGAAGCCTGGTTCTTCCAGACAAGGATCCTGCAAAGCCGGTTGAAGCATTTCCATTTCTTCATTTCTTAGATAATGCCCATGCAGTACTGGCTGCCTGTCTTCTCTCACTTCCAAGGATGTTCCTAGGAGCATGCTTGAAAAAGTGACTATCTTTTATCCAGATGTATTTGAAGCTCTTCTCAGTTCATTCAAGTCATTTTCCCTTTTCGTCTCCAGGAAGTTGGCCTGATCATTATCGAAACCCAAGGTGATTTTTCCTTGCTGAAATCTCTTCACACCTGAGCCCATGGCTACCAGCTGCCTGCTGATTCAAAAGCAGATTTCTCCTTTCTCAGCTTCATGGTTACAGGCTACATTCTTTTGTATGATTTGGATTGTTCTAATGTAAAACAAACAAACAAAAATCTTGGACATAGAAGGTGCTACTGGAGAGGTGGAACTTTTAAGTGGATTTTTACAAAGATGGGATATCAATACTCCAAACTTCTTAAGAAATCAGAGATCATTATTCTCCAAATGCAGAGGGGAAAAAAACGTTACTTTGGGATAAACCTAGCCACCAATATTTTGAATGCAGAAGGGTGGTTTTTACTACATAAACTCCAACTTCAAAAGATGCTGATTGGTTCCTTTTCTAAGCTGTTATTTTCTTCTCAGTTTCCCCTCAGAGTCCTGCAGGGCAGGGCTTCTACCCTTTTTCATTTTTCTTGCTACAGAAGCTGCAGACGTTGTGTTGACCTCCTAACCCAGAAGCCTTTCCCCCAGATGGTTTCACTCCCAGTAACCTCCCTGTCTGCATTAACAGAATAAAACCACAGCCTTCCAAAAGAGAAGCACTGGCCTCTGGTCTTGTAAGCCAGTGACTTTTAGTCCTAAGTGGGTTCTCCTGCAGGAAAGTCTTGAAAAGAAGGTTTGGAAATGTGATGAGGACAGTTGTGGTCTAGACCTTGATGTGTTAGTGGCCTTCTAGAAAACTGTTCGAAAGCTCACTGCAAATGCTATTCCTGCAAAACTAACCTGAGGCCTGTGGGAGGGCCCGTCTATGAAACCAAGCACGTGTTTAGCTCGATTCCAGGGAATATGCCATGTATGTTTCATGCCTGTCACTCACTCCTTACTGCCTTATCTTTAGCTTCAAAATGGTCTTTCAGTTTCTATTCTGCTAATGACACTTCTCACCATGTCTCAGTCACCAGCTCCCCTCCTGCCCCAGACCCACACTCAGAAGGCCCCTGCTCTTGGGGTTCAATACTCTGCAATTGCTCTCTTGAAAGTCTTAAGAGTTTTTATCTCTCAACATGTTTTATGTGGTCCAGTGGGCAGGTGTCCCTGAACTTGGATGTTACAAACTAAAAGAAAAAGAGAACTCAAATGTGTAAATGCTAGAATTACAAGCCACTGGAGTTTTGCTATAACTTCCATAAAGCAAATTTTCATTGGTATTTTTTTAAGTAAAATTTAGTCATAGGGAGAAGGGGAAAGGGGGCTCCAGGTTCACAAAGGCAAGTTCATCAAATACTACTGACTATGGCTCTTGTTTTATTGGTCCATGAAAGATCACTCTGACTTCTACTGTTTCATAAACATGCCTTTCCCTGCTGTGCCCTTCCTCTCCTCCAACATATCGATCTTCTCTTTAAAAAAAGAAGAAAAGAAAAAAACCAACCCTTGAAAAATGTCGATTCATGTGATACTAATTTTCATTGTCACTATTGATTCTGATTTTGTTTTCCTCTACTCAACAGAGTTTTTAAAATCTATTATCTTGCTACATTGACATCTGCTTCTGTGTGCAGCTGCTGCATGGCCCGGAATTCAAACGCAGACACTCCAGTAGTCTGAGGGACATGTACTTTGCCTCCTACCACGGGGCACCTCAAAGTGCTACCGACCACACCAGGCAAGGCCAGCCATGGGCTGGATTGGAATTTCACCAAGGTACATTTGTAGGTGAAAAATTGCCACCTAGTAATTTAAAAGCTATACAGGAAGAAAAACTCATTTAATGTCAAAGTTGCAAAAACTTAGAATCCTAACGTTAAGACCAAGATCTTAGTCTATGTAGAACATCATAGAATGCATTTTTTTACCTTCATAAAACAAAAGACATCTAAGTCACATCATTATGAGAAGAAATCTCAGAGTGAGGTATTAACTTACTTCACCAGCATGAGCATGTCTTTGCCATTGAAGAACTGAAAATGTTTTCAGCAATGTCATAGTCTTGAGGGAACAAACAAACAAACAAACAAACAAAAAACCCCACCCAAAACCCAGGAACCAAGTGTCGATGACTGGGTAGTTGAACCACTAGGGAAGAAAACACAAGGTGTTACAGTACTTTAGAGACCAGGAACCTCTGGAGCAGGAAGCGTCACTTGTGTCTGGCACCCTAGACCATTTGACCCTCCTGACACCACCACTGTAGTTTTCTAAGTCGTACATGGTAGACTAATGGTCAACACCCAGCTGCATCCTAGAGGAAGAAAGTGGGGTGGGGGGAGATTGTTTCTGGAATTTGTCGAACTGGGACAGAACTCTGAACTCACTGAGAAACAGGAAGACAGCAGAGTACGGGTGTCACTGAGGTCCTGAGTAATTCCTATAGGCCTGAGACTGGGTGTTGGGCACTGAGGGGCTCCCGCCTTGCCTCCCCTCCTACAGCACCCCTAGCCCAGGCCCCTTAGGGCCTGGTCCCACCTGTGACCAGGACCCCAGGGTCACTGTGTTCTCTGTCACTCAACCCTCATCCCGTTGATCCAGCATGATGCTTCTCCAGAATCAGGGGAGACTCTGAGTGAATAAGTGGCTAACCCGCTGATCTGGGCAAGAGGGCCCTCTCCCTTGTTCTCAACACATCCAGACTGTGATGTCAGACAATAGCAAGGGGTCCTTCAGGAGATTTCCTGCCCTGCCTGAGAGCCTTCAAATGGATTCTCCAGAAATCTTGGAGCTTTCCCCAGATTCCTGACCAACAAATCTGTGAGAGGGAGTAGATGGGTTTGAGTCTCCTGTACCCTCTCTCCTTATGTTGTGGTTGTTGGTTTTCCGAGCTCAGTCTCCAAAAGGCTCCTTTACTTAGTGAAATGTGGCCATTTTCTTGTATCTTTGCCAGGGCTCCCGTGGACAGAGCTTCTGTGTCTGGATCCAGCGACGCAGTGGAGCGAGAAGCAGGCCTGGTCCTCAGCCCGGACCCACCACCATCCAGCTCAGGAAGAGCTTTGTTAGGGCCCGCTGTGCCCCAGGTTGCCTGAACCTGCTCCTGCCCTCGCTCTCCTGACTCCTGACACCCGACGTCGGAGATTTGAGACGAGGCAGCGGGAACTGAAGCCTGGAGACCTGGGCTGCAGTCAGAGTGACCGGCGCTGCCGCAGGAAGGGCGCGAGGCGAAGGAAGCAGCTGCACCTGGTCCTCGCCCCAACCCCACATCCCGGCAGGTAGACCAGGTTCTGCTTCCCGCTGACACTCCATCCCATCCCACGTCACCCCACCCCGCCCCGTGCCGCTGCCCTGGCCCCAGCCAAACCCTCCCTGGCGGATCGGGTCGGGGTGGGGGTGGGGGTGCTGCTCTTCCTTTGACAAAGCCAATTGAAGGGGAGGTTGAGACTCAGAGAGCGCAGTAATATCTTTGTCCACAGCCCAGAAAATTGGAAAGGGGTTGAGGGCGAAACGTTAGATTTCCTTGAAATCACACACACACACACACACACACACACACACACACACACACAAACACACACACACACACCCCTTAAAGATTAGACCATATGATCAACTTGAGGAAGAGTTAAAGGACAAACCATGGAGGCTCCGTAGCTCAGGGGTTAGAGCACTGGTCTCGTAAACCAGGGGTCGTGAGTTCGAATCTCACCGGAGCCTTTACCATCTTGGGTTTTCCATCTGGAAGAATTGGTATTAAAGCTGCTGTGTCACTTGAACACAATGGTACCGGAAGCACAAGTAATGTCAACACGATTTTAACTACTCCCCTTATTCCCGGGGAAAGCAACCCAACATTCTAAAAACCTTAAGGTTACAAACTATACACATAGCTTTTCCTGATGCACTTATGCCTATGACAAGGCTGAGCCTAGCAATTAGGCACAGTAAGAAATTAATAATAAAATACAACAGTTGCAAACTATACACATAGTTTTTCCTGATACACATATGCCTATGACAAGGCTGAGCCTAGCGATTAGGCACAGTAAGAAATTAATAATAAAATATAACAGTTACAAACTATACACATAGTTTTTCCTGATACACATATGCCTATGACAAGGCTGAGCCTAGCGATTAGGCACAGTAAGAAATTAATAATAAAATACAACAATTATAACAATGTACTATAATAAAAGTTATGTAAATGTGGTGTGTCTCTTAACATATCTTACTTTGGACTCACCCTCTCCTGCTGCTGTGAGATGACAAAATGCCTGTGTGGTGAGACGAGGTGAGGTGAATGACGCAGGTATTGTGATGTAGGCTACTATGGACCTTCTGATGACATGTCAGAAAGAGAACTAGCTGCTTCAGGTGATCCTGGGTTCCGGAGCCATGACGCTGTGGATTGTTGGGTGTCAGGAGTATACCATGCCCACAGGTGAGGATCCTTCGTATTTGAAGGTTCCCCCTCACCCCCCCAGAAACCTTTTGAAAGAACATTGTAATTAGAAGTTGTCTCTCTTTTTCACGATCAAAGTCTTGCTGCAGAGGCTGTAACCCTTCAGCGGTCGTGTGGGTGGTTTTAATGCTGAGGCTTTATCACTGCTGCTTAGAACAGTGTTCTAAACTAATGGATTATTTATTTCTGGAATTTTCCATTTAATATTTTCAGACTGTGGTTGACCATAGGTAACTGAAACAGTGGAAATCAAAACCTCGGACAAGGAGATACTACTGTGTAAACCAGCTGATAAACCAATTTGTACTGACTTTCAACCACTTGCAACGTAAAGAGTCCTGACTGTTTAGCCACTAGAAGTCAACAGAGACTATGTTATAATGGTCAGTTTTATCAGACTTACCTAAATGGACACTAAGCTCCCCTGGCGTCACATCTTATTTGATATTGTCTCTCAAAGCCTTGCAGAGTATGGACACTGGTCTGTGCTCAGTAACTGTTGAATGAAGCCCTGCTAAAGAAATGTAACCAGAGTGTGGTGAGTTTGCAAATACCTTAGGAGGCATATAAATTACCTGAGGGTCAAGGAACTAAGGTCAACTAAGAGAGAAAAACAAAGAAAGTGATTCAGCCCTGAATTACTGAATATCCTAACTATGAAGTGATGAATCCTCCTGGTCTGATTGTATTATCACAGAACTGGAATTAGCTGACCCCCAAAACAAGCCCTTGATAACATCTAACTGGCTCACATAAAAATCACCAAAATCAATAATCTAGCAAAGATTAAAATGATGGAATTTTTTCCTACACCACATCTGCACTAACTAATACTATAAGAGTACCCATAAGACACAGATACATTCCTCAAAAATTACTCTGGATTCTTGAAACAACCCAACATGTTTTACAGTGTACCATGTTTGAAAACTTTACTGTAAATTCATAAAGACTCAGGACAGGCACAGGTGATTCACCTCCATTAGAATCAACCAAAGCAGTTGCCTACTGCTGGCAACTAGGACTCTGGTTATTCCTCAGTCTTCAGGGTTCTTCATGCTTTCACTAGCTCATGACACTGCTCTCTCTGCTCAAAACATACCTAGATCCTTCTAGCGAAGTCCTACTCATCCTTCAAAACTCAGTTGTGCTTCACATTACCCTCAGTATAGGTAAGAGGTAACTTTTCATAGCACCATTTGTTCACCTATATTATAGCATATATCATATAACAACTAATAAAGAATTGATTTGATTTTTATCTTTTTCTTATCAAAATGAGACTTTATAGTAGGAACCAAGCTTTCCAAATCGCCACAAGCTAGTTGGAATTCAAATATGTGTAATTAATAAAAATTTTTAAAAATGAACGAATGCTGCTGTAACCACAGAACCAGCTCAAGTTGGCCCTATTCTGTCACTTACAAAGTACTGAGGTGTTTTCAGAGACAGAAGAACAAAACTGCAAGCCATGTAGCTGAAGCATCTGCAGAGGAGAAAATATTGCAAATTATCCCCGGACTTGACCAGAACCTGAACGCAGGAAACCTTTCAGAAGCGATGGGTGCGCTGTCCAGGGAGGTCTGGTGCTGAAAACCCTAAAATCTTACCTGGATCAGAAAGACAGATTTTAGCCTTCTCCTGTCTCCTTGCCAGTTGGTTTCAAAATAGAGCTTTTTCTTTGTAGAAGCAGGTGCCATAGCACCGGTGTTTATGCCCATCGGGCAATGGAGTCCTGCTTGGTAACACTACATTTCCAAACCTGCATGAGCTCTACAGCAAGATGAAGTTATCAGGAAACTATTTGACCCGGGGTTAAAAGAAAATAACGCAAAAAACTAAAGTCGTCTTTGTGATGTATGTAATATTTCAGTTCATCCATTGAAACTCAAGGGTATGATTTTAACTATATTGATAAAAAGCTGTTAATTCAGGGATTAAAAAACAATACAACGTAAGATTTCCAATTCCTCAGGTAAGGAGCTTGGAAGTCGCCTGTCCATCTTAACAACGATTAAAAAGCTGCACAGACTGAAAAATCAACAACTCTGTTGACACCATAAGAGAGGGGAGCTCGTAGGGAAACCCCTGCCTGCCCCCAAGGCTGGAGACAGACCTGCGGTGAGTACAGAGAGTCGTGGGCTTGCCCGAGCAGAGACCCCAGTCTAGTTCCTTCTCTGCACAATTCTCCCCACTGACAGTAATCATTCCATAAACCCCAGAAGGCTTCATATCTCACGTGTCCGTGTGGTTTGACAGCTGCAGTTGCCCCAGGCCAAAAACAATCAAGCAGACAAACCAACAAACAAAACTGGCCTTTATAATTAGAGTCTCCGGGGAGGAAACTTGGATATTGGGGTGGGCATTCCGTCGCAGAGGCAGACTGTCTGTAATGAACCCCTAGAGGTCCAGACAGCGGGAGGAGGGGTGGGGGCGGGCGAAGAGGGGGCGAGGGGTGGGGACGCCGCGGTCTGCTGCAACGCGCGCAAAGCAGGAGTGGTCACTTCTCTGGCGTTTTCTCGCAGGAGATGCCGGACCTGATGGCTCTGACTTCCAGGGCGGTTTTCCGGCGCTCTCGGAAGCATTCCGGGGCTCAGAGCGCGGCGCGGTGGCGCGGAAGGCGGTGCGCGCAGCCTCTCGCTCCCAGATCCCTGGGAAATGCTGCTTCTGTGCGACGCAGAGGAAGCATCGCCTCAGTCTTCCGGGAGACTGGGCAGCGCGGCGGCCGAAGCGTGTTGTATCCGCCGGGCCGGTGCCGGGGGTGGGGAGGGTGCAGATGCGGGGACCGCGGATCCGGGTGCCTGACTCCCGCCTCCGCCAGGCGCCGGGCAGCCTGCGTGTCACTCTCCGTAGAGCGCGCGCGGGCAGCCGGGCGAAAGCATGCTCCAGTGGCGCAATCGGTTAGCGCGCGGTACTTATACAGCAGTATATGTGCGGGTGATGCCGAGGTTGTGAGTTCGAGCCTCACCTGGAGCATGTTTTCTTCCCTTTCCAGTGTGAAAAAAGGATTTCCTTCTTACGCGTTTCTCCCTTCTCTTTACAGAAAAAGCTAAGAAGCGGTCATTATATTTTCCATGGTGAGACCGCCGATACTCCCCTGATTAAGGAGCGTGTTCCGTGGCTTTCAAACAGGAAGTCAAACCAGAGGATGCATGTTGGGCAGCTCAGTCTCCTGTTTCCCTCTGCTTTCTTTAAACTATTCCTCCTCTCTCTGGGGACTGGCGCTTGCGCTCTGCAATCTCATGCAGGGTCGCCCGGCTCACCGCCGTGTGGAGGCTGCTCCCCGCACCCTAGCTTTGACATCCACAGGTTTGCGGTGAGGTGGCCGAACCCCACCTGTGAAATCTGAACGCTCTCGGGCATAGGTACGGGATGTTTATTTCTTCCTAATGTCATCAGAAAATAAACAGGCGGCCTTGTCTGGAGAACCAAATGCGTCTGAAATAGTAACTGAGGGTTGCTCTGCTTTCATCCAGTCCCTCCCAGATCCCATCCTGTCTGTTGTCTCTTAAATACGGATATTCTCCCAGTTTGCCATCAGCTTTGCTCTCATCTACATTCTTTGCATTACTTACTCTGATTCAGCATCGTTACTTTGGTTGTAACACTTCTCTGCCATTCAGTCCTGTTGCTTTAATGCAGAGCGATGCAACCTGCTGACCACTGGACACTCCTGACGGGGAAATTCCCGCAGGTGTGCAGCATCAACACGTGGGGAATGATCAGCCTCAAATCCATTGGTCCTGAGGTTACCGCCGTGAAATAAACAGCCTCTGATCTCTGGCTCCTCAGTTCTCGTAGGGAGAAATAAATACTAAACGATGAAAAATAAATACATAATTACATAAAGTGGAGATACTTTTTATAGAGAAAAATAAAAATAGGATAAAAGGGGCAGGGGATCCCAAGGTCTGTACTGGGATGCTATTTTACATTAAGTTGTTATGAAAGTTCTCTCTAAGCAAGTGACAATGAAGCAGACGCCTGAAGGGAATAGGAGAGAAAGCCTTGGACATGTGAGGTGAAAGCCAGGTCTAGGCAGAGGGAAGAACAAATGCACAGGCCTGGGTGTGGGTATGGCCCCAGAAGCACAGAGAAGAGTGAGAAAAACCCTCAGCATTTCACCAGTACAGATAAAATTAGCTGTAGGGTGTTGGTTCTTTTTTCCTGGATACTCTTTCTTAGACTAAAGAAGACAATTTTCCCCCTAGTTTGCATGATTGTAATTATAAATGGGATTGAATTTTATTAAATTATTTTTCTGCAGCTACTAAGATGTACATAAAATATTTTCCTTTAGTGTTTAGTGTGGTGATTATATTGATTTTATATTTAAGCCAATCATATTTATAGAGCAAGTTAATGTGGTCACGATAGATTACTCTTTTAATATGTTGCTGGATTCAATTTGCTAATATCTTGTTTAGGATTTTTCATCTGTTTCACTGAGATATCTTGGCCTGTGGGTTTCTTGTTTTATAACATCCTAGTGAAATTGTGATTTCGTTAAATAAGCTAGCAAGCTTTCTTTTTATGCTAATATTGGTAATTTGTGTTTTCTTTTTTTATCATTTACTAGTGATTTACTGATTTAATAGATTTATCTCTTATTTTTAGCGTTTTCTTCCTTAGGGTAAATTTGCTCTTTTTATCTAGCTTCTTGAGATGGAAGCTTAAATATTTAATTTTTAGACTGCTTCCCCCCCCCCCACACACACACACAAACATGTACATTTAGAGGCAGGGGTTCCAAGTGAGAAATTTCCATGGTGCTCAGGCTGAGTTGCTCTCCTGGCAGTAATGTGTGACTGCGCACAGAGTAGCACCAGCTCAGGAAGCTCACCCAAGCCTCCATGTCCCAGCTTCTATTGCAAATTCATTGCATAGACACTAGTGACTGATTATGCTATGTTATCAGATATTATTGATTACTTTAAGGTATAAAAATTAAGATTGCATGATATTGGTGTAAAGATAGACAAACAGACTAACAGGACAGAATAGCCAAAAACCAAAACAGAACAAAAAACACCCAGATGTAAAAAAGTTCCCTGTTTTATGACAAGAAGACATTGCAGTTCAGTGGGGACAGGACTGACTGTTCAATAAATAACACTGAGTCAGTTGAAATCATACAGGAAAAAATAAAGTCAATCCTTATCTTACTCCATACATCAACTCAAGATGGAATTAAACTTAATGATTAAAAGTTAAACTTCTAGAACAAAACATAGGAAAACAACTTCACGACATTAGTGTAGGCAACTATTTGTGAAATAGAATACAGAAATCAATAACCATGAAGACTGATAAATTGGAATTAGTTAAAATTTAAAACTTCAAATACAAAATTAGGAGGGCTGAGAGCATGCCACAAACTAGGAGAAGATATTTGTAACACATATATCTGACAAAGCACTCTATTTACAGTGTTTAATGAACGATGAATGCGTATTTCAAAAAGCCTGGCAACCAACCAACCTAATTTTTCACTGGACAAGGCATATGAAAAAGTGTAAACTATCATTAGTCATCAAAAAATACAATTTAAAATACTAAAGCAATGTCACTACATTCTAGTCAAATACCTAAAATTAAAATGACTGACAATACCTAGTATTGACTAGGCCGTGAAACCACCAGCAGCCTCATAATGGTCCATAGTGGCATTAACTGGTCCATTTATTTTTGAAAACTATTTTAGCAGCATCTAATAAAGTTAAACATACACATACCATATTGCCCAGCAATTCTATCTATCTATCTATCTACCTATCTATCTATCTTCTATCTATCTGATAAATGAGTGTTTATGTTCACCTAAACCCATGCACAAGAAAGCTCAGTGCTTTTTATAATAACTCCAAATTGGAAACCATGCAAATACACATCAGCATGGAATGTGTAAGTACATGGCAGTATATCCGTTAAATGGAAGTCAGTGAACAGGAACAAACTGCTTTTACACATAAAAACACAGGTGAATCTCAAAGATACAAAGATATTGAGTGAAAGAAGCCAGACATCAGAGCAGATTCTAGCTGATTCAGTGTGTGTGAAGTTAAAACAAGTGACATTCCATCTAGTGAGAGTTCGAAACAGTGGCTCATTTTTTGAAGCTATCGGCTAGGGAGCTGGTGGTGGGTCCACAGGGATGTGAACTTGCAGAGGTCACCAAGCTGTTCTCTTACAACCTGCGTGCTTTATGGGATGTAACTTATACCGAACAGAAAGGGAAGGAATGCAAACACTTGAAAGAATAAAATAAAATTGAGTGCTATCTAGACATGATCCCAAATGGTGCTGTCTTGGATTCTAGGGATCATCCACTCCAGCAAGCAGCTCTGAACCTCCACAGCCCTGTGGCCAGCCACTTGGGGCCCTGAGGAACCACGTGTAGTTTCCTTTATCACTCTGGGATTTTTGTTCTTCCTATCATACTCTAACTTTTGTGGGTTGCCCCAGTTCATTGTTACATTGATACACTTATTTTTAAAATGGGCAAAATGCCATTTTTTTTAGGAAACAAGACAAAAGAATAATCTTAATTTTCTGATATTTGACACCCAAAAATGAAACTAAGGAGCTAAAAAGACTATTTAAAGGTAATTGACATGAAACCTCATGCTACCTCTGGCCGAAATAGCTCAGTTGGGAGAGCGTTAGACTGAAGATCTAAAAGTCCCTGGTTCGATCCCGGGTTTCGGCAGAGTTGTGCCTCACTTTTCTGAGAGCCGTTGACATTCACATCTTTACTGTGCGAACGAGAAATACTGACTTAAAGGTATTACTTTAATGGAAATGGAAGAGGGTGAAAGGTATGGAAAAAAGTCCTTTTATTTTTTCAACACAAACTTCTTTGCAAAGTTATCATTCCACTAAGAGAAAAGGGTGCCACCAAGTGATCGGTGAGTTCAAGTGGTTAGAGCGTGGGCCTAATAACTCCCAAATCGTGGGTTCGATTCTGGTACTGGCCATTCGCTTTTTTTTTTTTTTTAATTTTATATAATTTATCCTCTCCTGGACATAGTGAACTCTCCAATTTCAGCCAGCAACCTAAGATCACTTCACTTCAGAATTGGAAGTTTGCTCCCTCTAATGGAGCACAAAGGCTATAGGTAGTATTGTTATTGTTTTGTTAAAAATATAAGAGTTAGGAATTTACTGAAGAAAATTGGGGGAGTAGAGTGGGAGCGAGGTGGGAGCATTTTAGGGAAGGGGAAATTAAGAGGTAGGAGAAGTTCCCTTTATTTTTATTTATGCAAACACAAGAATATCAAGAAATTTATTTTTTTCTAAAAAGATCATGTCTCCTTGAGTGGCTAGTTGACTCAGTTGGTTAGACTGATACTACCCAACTTCAAGACTCGCTATAAAGCTACAGTGATCTAGATAGTGTGGTGCCGGTAAAAGAATAAACAAATAGGCTAACGGGATAGGACGGAGAGCCTACACATAGACCCATACCAATCTAGTCGACTGACCTTTGACAGAGGAGCAAAGGCAGTTAAGGAAAGAAAGAACAGTCTTCAACAACAGGTCTGGAACAACTAGGCATCAACATGCTAAAAGAGAGGGAGAGAGAGAGAGAGAGAGAGAGAGAGAGAGAGAGACTAGACCCAGACCTTACATACTTTCTCAGAATTAACTCTCAAGTGGGTAACATATCAGACCAAAATATAAAACTTTAAAATTCTCTAGATTACTTAGAAGAAAAGTAATTTACTTTGAGTTTGGCAATGACTCCTTTAGATACAACACCAAGAGTACCATCTATGAAAGAAAAAAACATAATTTGAACTCCATTAAAATTAAAATCTTCTACTCTGTAAAGATCCTTGAAAAGAATGCAAAAATAAACCATGGACTGAAGAAAATATTTGCAAAGCACATATCTGATAAAGGCTTGGTATCCAAAGTAGATGAAAGAATAATCCAGGTGATGGAATATTATCCAGCACTAAAAAGAAATGCATTGTCAAGCCATGAAAGAACGTGTTGCTAAGTGAAAAAAACCCAGTCTGAGAAGTCCACAATGACAATATGGAAAGTGCAGGGAGATAGATAAAAGATCTATGATTGCCAGGGGTTTGGAGGGTGAGTAGGCAATGAACAGGTGGAGAACGGGGGATTTTTAGGACAGGGAAACTACCCTATGTACTGTAATGGTGTATATATGAAGTTATGCATTTGTCAAAATCCTTAGACTCTAATGTGAACTATGGACTTTAGGTGACAATAATGTATCAATATTGGTTCATCCATTGTATCGCACTAATGCAAGATGTTAATAATTGGAGAGAATATGAGGTGGGGGAAACTATGAGTATGTGGTAACTCTGTACTTCCTACACAATGTTTACGTAAACCTAAAAACACTGCAGAAAATAAAGTCTGTTTCAAAAAGTAAGCACCAATTCAAAAGTGGAAAGACTTTAAGTAAAAAAGAGAGAGAGTCCCAGTAGTTAAATTAGACCATTTTTGGAGTTAATGAACTAAATTGTCATCATAGTGCCAAAGCATTATTGGGGGGAGGGTGGCTTTTGAAAGGAGTTCACAGGTAGATTTAGAGTTACTCATCATACCAAGATTAAACAAAAGCCAACAACCTAACAAAACCAAAAGAGGACTTCCGCCAAGATGGCGGCTAGGTGGATGCACTGCACGCCGCTCACAACCAGAGAGTTTAAACAACAAACTCAATAGCGAAAAATAAACAACCAGAATGGACAGAATCGAACTGAAGGGAAGTCCGACACCCAGGAAGTTGGGGAGGACGTACATCCAGGCCGGTAAGCGGGGTAGAACAGAGCAGAGGAGCGGAGTGAGAGGCAGTTTGCCCGGAGGAACTCACCCCGCGAGCTCCTAAACAAAACACGACCCCGAGCAACGGGTGAACCTCGCAGGCCGGTGGTGTAACTGGAGAGGCCAGTGGGAACCAGCAGGGCCGAGACTGGCGGAAAAGGCGGTGGGGAACAGGGGAGCAGAGGGTGATAGGGAGTGGCGGTGAACAGCAGATGCCATTGCTCTCTCCCAGGCCCCGCCCCCAGAGGAAACGTCACAAAAAAGCGACCCAGGTTACCAGGCACCGACAAACACCTAAGACTCCGACAGGTGCACCGAGATAAAAAAAGAATGAAAATGGCCAAAACGAAAGATCAGAACAAATTACAACTAACGGACGAAGAGATAGCCAAATTAACAGATGCCCAGTTTAAAACACTGGTAATCATGATGCTCACAAAACTGGAAGAAATAGTTGAACAAATGAATACGATAAAGATAATGGAGGAAGATTTACAGGGAACCAATAGGGAAAAAAAGGAAGCTGGGACTCAAACCAATGGGGTGGACCAGAAGGAAGAAACAAGAATTCAAAAAAATGAGGAGGGACTCAGGAACCTCAGAGACATTTGTAAACGACCCAACATCCGGATCATAGGGCTGCCAGAAGGACA